>DF240604.1:25400-93857 GCA_000507305.1 Breviolum minutum Mf 1.05b.01
CAAGCTTTGCAAACTGTCGGGCAAAGTGACGTTCTCCAGGCTCTCGTCGAAACCATCGCCAAAAGTCAAGCTTTGCAAATTGCCGGGCAAAGTGACGTTCTCCAGGCTCTGATTGAAAAAATGGCCAAAAGTCAAGCTTTGCAAACTGCCCGGCAAAGTGACGCTCTCCAGGCTTTGGCTGAAATGATAGCCAAAAGTCAAGCTTTGCAAACTGCCGGGCAAAGTGACGTTCTCTAAGCTTTGATTGAAATCATCGCCAAAAGTCAAGTTTTGCAAGCTTGTGGGTAAAATGACGTTCTTCACCCTCTGGTTGGTCTCACAGTAAAATGCAAAGGTTTTGATTCCATCAAGTCGGGCAATTCCTTCCAATACAATTTCTTCGTCATCTACTTGTTTTTCTGGAACTCCAGGAAAATAATCTCCAAGCAGGTATTTCCAAGCGGCTATCAAATCAACCCTTGTATGGACATAGGACAGAGCAACGTTTCCATGAAAGCCTTGCTCTTTGAGGCTTTTTCGCAATGAAAGCTGGTTGGACTCATGCTGCAGTGAAATATGACTACCAGGTTTCTGCGGAATTTGCGAGGCAATCTCTTGCTGAAGGTCTTTGCCGGTGTTTGATGCAGGAATCCTGATGAGAAATCCTTCACCGTTGACCCCACGCACATCAATCTGTAGGAGTTCAAAGCCATCTGCATGCTCCATCTCCCGATGATTGGACTTGGTCGGTATCTTGCAACTTGCAGTTGGACACACATGCACCAGAAATTGCGCAAAACAAATCTACTGTATACATATGGTCACTACTTTCTGGCAAACATTCTGGAGTTGCTATTAGTGGCTATCAGTACATGTGGGACAGTGTAGCAAACCAATCGTTTGCTTCTAACCTGCGCATTTTCTGCTTACATCCAACGTTCTACCCGTCAGAGCTGGCTTTTGGAGAATGACGTGATGGTTCTTGATGGTTTCTTATTGTTCCTGATCATCCTGATGCTAAAAGAGACTGCAAAGGATGGATCTGAATAACATGACGCAAAGGTGATTCTTGGTACAAATAATGGCTCGGAAACAAAAACAGTCAATTTGCAGAGTTGTTTTAAATCAATGGCATTTCAAAATAATTTTCAACTGGTTGGCCGGGGGGTGTGATTCATGCGTGCTCACGTGCTGCTGAACCAAAAGAACAGCGGCTCGCTTGAGATTTCTTGGGTCCAGAGACGACTCCGCAAAAATGCGTCGAAAAAGGTGCCCTTACCATTCAATAAATTCAGGTTACCTGCTAAGATTATGGTAATCATTTCTCACATGTTCATATATTTTGGATCTACCCACCCAAGATTCCAATCACCAGGCTCAGCAACCAAACCTTGATTTGCCACTGGCATCCTGGGTGGGAGGTTGATATTTGTTTCAACTTCCCCCGGCTCCGGCGTTTTCCGTCATCTTTAAAACGACAGGAAACGGCATGTTGAAACTCCAGAAAGCTCATCTCCTTGCACCACAAGTGGACAGCTCAACAAATCACAAGTAAAATGAAGTGAAATCCAAAGGAAAACGACTTGCTAGTTGGTGGTTTCGACCCATCTGAAAAATATTAGTCAAATTGGATAATTTCCCCAGGTAGGGTTGGAAATAAAAAATATTTGAAACCACCACCCAGCTTGTGACGTTCCGAGGCTCTGATATTTCTTCCAAGTTCCCTTTGTTTCGTCAGAATTTGGCATCTTGGATCTAAAAGGCTTCCTCATAGAAACTCTTTGGAAATCTTATCTTTTGGAATAGATTTTCCACCTATCTCTTTGTTGCAAAAAAATGCCACATGCGAATCCACCTGTGATTACCACACTCCGTTGTTAACAACAAGGTGGCACCCCCCGCATCCCTTTGAATAGCAATACTCCGAGGCGAAATTACAGTAGCATGTTTCTACTGTATTCAACCTGGGTCGCCCAGAAGTAGGTGGAATTTCTTTAAACAAAAAACATCTAATACATATATACAGTGTATATATATATATATGTATCCCCATACACGAGAATACGCGGGCTTTTTTTAAGGGCGGGTATTTCCCTAAAAGTCACAACCCACAAGTTTGGAGCGTTTCGTTCAAACAGCCAAGGAGTGGATTGGGGGATATGATACTGTTGATGGGTTCAGAAATCTTGCACGGGTTGAGGTTGGTAGTTTATCCCATTATTTATGGGGTTTCATACATCCAAACGGTGGTTGTTTGGGATTTCTGAACCATCAACAGTATGGTCGTGGAATATGACCAAAAACCCTACCAAACGATAATTTTTCAACGCAGCACCCACAAGGTGGGCCCCTACGACCCTACGATTTTTTCAGTAGGGTAACTGGGGCCCCTAGAAGTAGGGTTTTTGTTCACCCCAGTTTACCCAGGTTCTTTTCGGCCATTTACAGGGGCCCCGTTAAAAACCCTAGTTATAACGATCGGCTCGGGGCCCACCTTGTAAGAACGTAGATGCACCAAAGTTTCATGATCTGAAAAAAAAAACTAACAACACCATTGAAACATAAGAGCTTGGTGCGTGCTATCCGAATCTGGAATTTCCAGGTATATGAACCATGTTATATATGTACCCCGGTAGGGTACGGAATCCCAGTAGAGAAGCTGCCCCAACAAGGTTCATCTATACTGATTGGTACTAAGGACAAAGGTCTTAGGATTTTTGGACCAAAAAGCTGTCAACAAATCTCATCCAAAGACTTTTAGCTAAACTGCGGGAATGAAGTCAAGAACAACCTGTTCTTGACCTCCAAACTCCTAAAATGTTGTTTTTTCAGGAATACTGAACTGTTGTCTTTGAAAAGCTGCGACTCCTGCTGGAAATCATGGGATGACCCGAAATTAATAGGACTCTCAACCATTTCTTGACACCACTCGTCCATGGATATTGCGGTCAATTGACAGTTGGATATTATGAAAGAACCATTTATCTACCTTCAACCGCACAAGGCGGTGGCGGAAGTTTCAAGAATAGGAAACGTATAGGAGAGATTGATTGCTGTGAGTGACGGATGTCAGAGCAAAAACATTGACCAACTGACTATCTAGCTAACTGACTGATTGACTGTCTGATTAACTGAGCAACTGCCTAAGTGATGAACTGACCTATTGACTGACTGGCTGACTGCCTGACTAACTGACTCATTGAGTATCTGACCAATTGACTAACTGACTAACTAACTAATTAACTAGCTAACTGAATAACTGAGGAACTGACTGATTGACTGACTGATGAACTGACTATTTGACTAACTAGCTAACTGACTAACTGATTGATTGATTGATTGATTGATTGATTGATTGATTGATTGATTGGTTGATTGATTGATTGATTGATTAACTGACGAACTGACTAATTGACTGACTGACTAACTGACTAACTGCTAATTGACTACTTGACTAACTGACTATCTACCAAACTAACTAACTAACTAACATACTTACTTACTTACTAACTAACTAACTAGCTAACTGACTAAGTGACGAACTGACTGATTGACTAACTGACTAACTTACTACCTGACTGATTTTTCGACCACCTCATGTTTTTGTGCATTTTCACTTCAAAGTGTGCTTTTCGCCACAGCGGCGTGCAATTTTTGATTTCTCCTCTGAGCACCTACCTCCGCACCCGCCGCTTTAACAGGCCTACTTTTCGGCTGACCCGACACACGAATCATTGAAAAAACACAGCATTTCGCGACTTCTCTAACGTTTGGCGCGGATGTATCTTCTTTCTTCAGACTTTCGCGCTATTGCATCTTCTTTCTGCTGACTTGACTACTCTACTCTGCTTTTCAACTGTCCATATTGTCGGAAGTTTGCTATTTAAACTTCCTTCGACTAAGGGTTGTCCACGATTCATTCCCTAAATGATCAGCAGATATTCCCCAAGATGTCGCCATCGTCACCACACCCCACACCCCACACCCACCACCTGAAAGCGTGTGCGAAAGACCTCTTCGGGTTGCGTCATCATGGCCAAACGGAAGGCCAAACCGCATCTCCTGAAGGCAGGGGAGAGATACCCCGATTCGAATCCCGGGCTCCCTTTCATTCAGGGGATTCCATGGAAGGAATCCAAACCCAACCGGGCAATAAAAACCACCGGGGCGAAAAAAAAAACATGACCTTGAAGGAAGATTTTTTTTCTCGGCCAACCAAAAATCGGCCTAAGATCCTGGGATTTTGGAGTGGCCAAATCCCAGGATCCCCCTGGAGGTCATGTTTCGGTGCCATGAAATAGAAGTTGGAAGGTTTCGTTTTGGCTATCAAATATATGTAACCCACACAATTGTGGTTCTAGGACACTTTTTCCGCCTAGAATTCACGGTGCCAACGCGGCACAGACACACAGACAGTTGCGCATGTAACCCACAAAAAGTTTAAAGGTTAGCCGCTTAGCCATTGGCTGAGTCAGAACCAAAAGTACAGACTTGTTTCGCCCGGTAACGGATTCATTTTTTTACAATAATGACTCTGAAAAAAAAACAACGAAAAATGACTTGACATACTGATTGACCACCTTTGCAAGCGAAAAAAAACTCGAATCTTTCAAGCCCCACAGGTGTCAGGACCACGCGGTTGAATGCTTTTAATCCATCCTACAACTGGATATTCCATAGCCATTTTTTAAATTTAGATGACTGACTGGACCATACAACTCAGGAACCATAACATTGTGCTCCTTCAAAAAAATCAGCCCAACCATCGCTCTGACACACGTAAAATGAACGCAACGTTAGATCCACTATATATTGCATGTGTGGGTTCATCATGAAAGTTTCGGTCCAGTAGGTTCAACAGGTCCTTGGTACAAAGTCGCTGTTGTAACACTTCGAGGATTCCAGCAAGTCCTCTTCAGGACAGAAAAGAAAACAAGAATTTGGGTGGGAGAGATGAGATATACATCCCATACTAAACATTGTAATAATCCTGGTGGTCACTGTTACTGGGAGGGGGGCCACACCCAAGATATACATGTTTCTTCAGCAATCGAAATTGCGATTGCGTCACTGGAAATCAATTCATGGGTTTTTTAAGCATGTTTCCAACAAATCCTCCAAGTATCAAAAAAAAATGTCTACCCTCTGGTAAACTACCATAACAATGGAAGTCCACCTTTTCAAAAAAAGGAAATCTAGTTGGTGGTTGACCAACCCATCTGAAAAATATGATCGTCAAATTGGATCATCACCCCAATTTTCGGAGTGAAAATAAAACATATTTCAAAACCACCACCTAGAAATACATCGACTCATTCATGGTGGATGTACAATCGCCTGCTGTTAGTTCAAAACAACCGTTCCTTGAAGTTGCTGCTGTTTTTTTTACTTGAGATGAGGTGAGGATGCACAATTTAGGGCCTAAAGCTTGTAGGCTTCCTACATGTCCCTTGGATTTTGGAGGTATCTACCCTCCCTGAAACTAACATGTCCCCTAAAAAGGGACTATTTTAATAGGAAACATGTCTTCCAACCATTGATTTTCAGGGGCTATGTTGGTTTCAGGGAGGGTATTTCAAAGTCAAAGACATGTCTTGCGGGGAAATTGCTATGACCAAGACACCTTACGTGGAGGATCACCCCAGTTAGTAAGTGTCTGGTACCCCCCATGTATAAGCCATGGAGTTCGGCCACCCTACTTAAGGGGACTTGCATATCTAGCCAAATAATCAACCAAACTTACAAGTCCTGGATGATCCAAGTACAGGAGACATCTGTTCAAAACATCACTGACCCACATTCTGAGGTTTTCGCTCATCTTTTGAGGAGTCCAATCACCCCAAAAGGCTGAACCTTTGGGGTTCCACCGGATAAAATCACAAGATGAACCAGACCAAGTCGTAGAAGACTGTTGGATGATTGCTTCATTTTAGAAACAGTGCATCCTGTGTCATCGATGATATCTATAGGTAAAGTAATGCGAGGCATGTTGTAACATGAATGCAATGAATGCAATGAATGTTGAATCATCAATGATACATTTGTATGCATAAATTTCCTATATGTCTACTTCCCACTATACATGACTGGTCTACAAGTATAGTACTACGGTAGACGGTTTGTGTATAATTTATAATGTACATAAATGCATTTGTATGGGCCATGTGCATGTCTCTTACAATTAGATACACTTGAGCTGCTCCTAAAATTTCAGGTCTTATGTTCTGAGCTGAAAGACATGGCCAAAGATGTTCAAAAAACAACTATCTTGACACCTGTTTTGTTGCTTTTGTAAACCTGGTATGTCAACATTGCGCCCAAATTGGTCATGGTCTTTTGATCAAGTCAAAAAAGATCTGAATCGCTGCTATTTCCATGTGAAAATTGTCCCAACCAAGAGGGGTCTTGAAAATTCGCGGAAAATCCTCCCCCTTTTCACCAGCAAAGTGTACCTGAAATTCACCAAAGGACATAAATCTGGCCTCAGACGAGCTAAAAAAAAGATCCAAGTTTTGGCGAAAAACACGGGCGTTTCGAAGTTTTGTTTCGGGCAAATTACTCCAAAACTTGGGGCCACAAAATCAAATTTGAATATCTTCGATTCTCACAATATTTCTTTGAGATGGTGACAAGAGTCAACACTCGAATTTGAAGAGTTCTTAGTAACTCGCGATGCTTTTTAGCAATAATGGCTTTTGTTGGTGGGAAGTTTCACGGTGGAGTTGCCCTCTTCGCACTAACCACTCTGTTTAGCGCCATCCTAAACATGTACTAGTTGGTGGTTTCAACCCATCTGAAATATATTAGAATTGGATCATTTCCCCAGCCAGGGGGTTTTCCATCAAAACGTTGGGCAACCACCACCTACTGTACAGTACTGTTGCTCACATGGGTCGGTTGTTCTTTCCATCAAAACCTTCGGATGTGTTTCTTGAGAGCCCCTGGCTGCACCCGGTGGTGTGACATGTCCACTGTAGCGTCGATAGATCTCCTGTAAAGGCAAAGGAGATGCCAAACGGATGATTCTCTCATGAGCCCCAAGAACATAACAAACAAAAAGCAAACAATGAGTGCAACTGTAGGAAACATATGATGCAACAATGACTTTAACAGGAATCGCTTCAAAAAACATGTTGTTCAAAAAAACTGTATGTACCGTACACCCACAACGTCACGGGTAGCAACTTTAATTTCTTGTTTTAGAAGTGATAAGATGACGAGAACAATTTAGTCCATGCAGGAATTGGAGATTTTACCCAGGGACCCTGGAATGGTACCCTAACCCATGCTTTGGAGGATTAACCCCCATTTATCCTCATTTTAACACCATTTCAAGGGATTTTTAGGGACTCATTTTAAGGGGTATCTTCCAGGGGTACCTTCCCAATTTCACTGAGGGAAGACAACTAAGTCGAAGTCTCGCTATGTCCTGGAGTGTGTCTTGCTTCACTTCGAGAATCCTTACACCCTTGGCCAGGGATATCATGAGGACACGTACCTAGTTTTAAACAACTACAAATCGAAGCATTTCCTCGGAATCTAACAGTGATCATGAAAAATGAAACGAAGAATGATGTGGAAAAGCTCTCCCATTGAGCAGTCTGTCTTTAATTTGTGTCTGTTTTCTTGAGGAAAACAACCAGGACACGGATGCTCTCACCACAACCAGCCCTCTCCTGGAGAATGCTGTGATGTTTCTTAATGACATCATCCACCTGCATTTCACACGCTGGCAAGGCATCCGCCTGAAACCTGGAGGTTTCAACCCATATCCAAGGGCATGGATGATGGTTTCCGCAACAATTTCGTATTGGGAAATAGTAGAAATGGCTTCGGTTTTTTAGTAGGAAATGCCTAGTTTTTCTTTGGCAGTGGTGGAGGGTGGTGTCATGTAAGAGATTTAGATTTATATGTATATATATATATATATACATATATGTATACATAATATATAGATATATATGAGTCAATGAGCTTAGAATATGTATATATATATATATATACATCATTAATATGTGTGGAAACATGGCAAATCATACGGTTTTCCACCGGTTTCTCCACAGAACCCTGTGGCTTTCCACAACAAAACACGGACCAAAGCAGCTCACACCTCATCGCTGTGGAAGGCTTCATGAAAGGCATCTAAGTCCGCTACTTTGGCCTCTGCGACCTTGACATGGCAGCTTCTGAAATGTCCACCCTCCCACCGAAAATGAGGGTTTGAACAAGGAATCAAGTGTCAAGCCAACCAAAAAAAAACAATACATATACAAATATACAAGCCTAGTTTACCCTAGATTCCTAGATGGAATGAAGCATCATCAAACATGAATACACCCTGGAAAACTAACATGGAATTCCAAAAATGGATAGTGCATAACGAAATTTCCTTTTCCAGGGGTCGATTCTTAAGTTCTATGTTAGTTTTCGTGGGTGTCACTTTTGAGTCTCATCGCTGTAATACTTTTCAAATATACCATGAGATACTGTTGATGGAAGGAATCCTGCACCAGTCGATATGGCATTTGATTCCGTTATTCACAGGGTTTTATACATCCCAGGTGGTGCAGGATTTCTTCCATCAACAATATTATTTCATTGGATTGCAGCAAACCTCTTGGTATTTGGTTATGTGTTTAACCTCTTGTTTTCGAGAAAGCTTCCCCCACCAAAAACACACACTGGCACACCCTTCAGATAGTTCAACACACAAAAAACAAGTTAACTGGGAAAGGCCAAGACCCTGCCGTTGGGATTTTAACGCTTCCCAAAGTGAGATTTGGGTGGTGGTTGATGTGATGATGACCTGTGGCATGCAAGTCATCTCTAACCACCACGTATCTACCATACATGTTTTTTCCAGCATATGGGGGAATACTTGGGGAACAAACTGCTAGATCTGCTAGGGTACTCTCTTTTAGGGGTACTCACCCACATGTTCCCTTTGAGTTACCAACTTTTTGCTGGTCATCTTACATGGAAAATGTGGAAAATGGCCATCCATAACCTGATCATTTTTATTACTCATCTAAAAAAATATCACATGTTGAAAACAAAGTGCCTTTGAAATTCCTCCGGTTCCAACAAAAAAAAACTCACGAAACATGGCCGTGAACCTCGAAACCTCGAATTTCTCAATTTTTTCATCATCTTCCTCAACGATCAACACGTTGGCAAGCCTATCTTCCAGCTTAGCACGCCGAAGGAAAAAAAACAACCCCACCTTATCTAGTTGGTGGTTGAACCAACCCATTTGAAAAATATTAGTCAAAATGGTAATCTTCCCCAATTAGGGGTGAAAATAGAAAATGTTTGAAACCACCACTCAGTTACGTATGGGATCATATACACTCTGGGAAACTAGCACCACGCTGGCTGGAAAATGAATCCTGCATGAAGCAAGATGCATTTCTTATTGGTCAAATGCGGTCCAAAAAAAATCCAGCTACAGCTATGTGAGTTGACTTTCGCGGGTAGATCTTCATTAAACTCTCCAAGAAAACTCTTGGAAATCTGGTTGGTGGTTTCAACCCCTTTGAAAAATATTAGTCAAATCGGATCATTTCCCCAAATAGGGGCGAAAATAAAAAATGTTTGAAACCACCAACTAGAAATGATTCCGACTTGAGGTCTAATCAAAAATCTTCCGGTCTCATCCATTCCGAAGGTCAAGATTGGGACCACCAAACAGAAAAAAAACACCGGTCATCCACCTTTAACGAAAACCCTTTGTTTAAAAAAGATCCAAGTGACAGATGCCAAGGCATTCATGACCCCTTCCACGGCATTGCTCATGGATTTGCATTTGCCTGGTGTTTCTAGGAGGGGTGGGAGTGATGAGATGGAAGCATGAATGTCACAAGAGGTGACATTATGCCCTATAAAAACCATATTTTGGGGTGACTTCATTTGTCCATTCATTTGTCCAAAAATTGGTTCAGGTCGGCTTACTGATGCTTAGGCATGTTGACGCATGTACTTTGCCAAAAATGCAGCTATCTGAGCAATGTCATGTTCTTATTTTACGTTCATTCCCTCATTAAAAATTCAAACAACTGACCAGCCATTACTCAAATGCATCCAAGAAAAAAAAACAAACTGCACCAAAAAAATCTCTTCCAAGACATGTTTTGGAGGTTCTACCCCCATCACCCCCATCCAGTGGCGTATTCAACACCCTTATCAGTTCCTACTGCCATGGACCCCGTGTCCCCGTGTGCCTGTCTGAATAAAACGTTGATCTGCCACTCGCAGCAACATCTCCAAGAATTGATGCCGACTAAGGACCTGTCCCAAGAGGGAGGGGTAACGGTATAATAAACAGAGGTTGTCTTTGTAGCTTCCGAAGGAATAGAACAAACAACTGGAAATGATTTGAATTTGTCATGAATTTTGGCCAGGCTTGGATGATTGATGTCAATGAACTCTTCCTTCAATATCCTTTCAATATGTCAAGAAACGCATCACTATTGTTCGATGTTTTTTGTCTAGATAAGGCCCGTACTTTCTTATGCCAAGCCAATGATTGAGGCCCTGATATGGAGGAAGGGGGGACAAACTAATCCTGATGATTGTCACCACCGAGTTTATTACACGTTTACAAGGGGACTCCAAGCTTATTCATAATCCCATTATATTTGCCCGTCATATAGGGTTTCATGATATTGCAATCCCCGTCATGGAAATCTTGATTGATTAATCATGATTTAATGGGGTCTCCGGGGCTTTTTTCGTCGAGCCTTTCGGTTGCTCCACTTGGCGTTGTTTCTTTGAAATGCTGTAGGAAGAATTGTTGACCGAAAAGGACATCAAACTAATTGTGGCAAACCCCCTGGTGCCACTGGAACTGGGTACCGGGTTGCAAAATTTAATCTATAATACAATATAGTATAGTATAATATAATATAATATAATATGATATAATATAATATAATATAACATGATATAATATAATATAATATAATATAATATGATATAATATAATATATATATACATACATTTCCTGAAACTAACATAGCCTCTGAAGATAGGCCATTCCAAAGGAAACTAGTCTTCCAACCATCCATTTTCAGGGGCTATGTTCGTTTCAGGGAAGGCATATAAATATATATATATATATACAATATATCATCCTCCAGGCAAAGATCACATATTCCACTTCAGGAAAAGAAAAATCATCTACTCAAAAATGCCTTGATTAGTAGGGGGATATGGGATCGCTCCCGGGAGGGTACGTTTTCAATTGTTTGTATACGCCCCTGAAATTTAACAAACCTCAAAATAATCACCCAATCAAAAAAGGAAAAACATCTTTCCATCCACCTCCATGACATTTGGGTTCAAAATGTTACACCCCCGAAGTTTAACATAGCCCCTGAAAATGGTGGTTGGAAGACGACTTTCCTATTGGGAAGGTAACTTGTCAGGGGCGAACTGTTAAACTTCGGGAGGGTAAGTAACCAGAGGTCTATAAAGAAAATTCCCACCCTTTTCCAACCAAAAAACCCATGAAATTTGTTACACCTCTCTCAGAGTTGACTGGGGGAAAAATGGGGCTTTTGGGCCGTGCAGGGCCTTTTCGCCCAGAGTGCCATTCCCACCAGCTTTCCGGAGGTCAAAGGGAAGCACCTGAAGAAATGGAAGGGAGGGACCAGGTGGCATGTGGAAAGGTGGCGTTTTTGTTTGGTGTTTTTTTGCGATACGTCGTTACAACATCAACAACAACAACAACAACAACAACAACAACAACAACGACCACGAATGACATAATGAACGATTTACTTTGAACATGTTGTGCCTTTTTTGTTTTGGGATGAGAAGCCCCCTACAAACAGAAAACGAGCTTCGCCGGAACCCCAGCAAAGTCGGCACCCAAAATAAACTGTTTTTGGGTAGCTCCAATTGGTGGACGACATAGGAGGTCATCGTGCTAGGAGGGGATGATTTGTATTTTGCTAGATCTGTTGGGGACATATTTTTTGGAGGTGATGATTGAACAACACAACACTCAGTGTAGACAGCTGTTACAGTGTAGACAGCTGTTCATGGTCTTTCCACGTGTTTCATCATCAACTTGTCAATAAACAACTTCACAGTAGCGTTTCACAAACACAATGGCTGATTGGGTACACACCCAGTTGTGCACAGTTTTATCATCATTTGGGGGTATCCTCTGTGGTTATTTAGGGTACTACTGTTTTGGATAACCCCCCTTTTTGTTTATATCAAAATATCCTAAAGGGGATTTAGAATAGCTGGTTTTAAAAAAATTGGAAGATGTAATTGGAAGATATTCCATCTAATACTATTGTGAATATCAGCCTGGAGAGATTGAATCTTTTACGGAAGTCTGCTGATAACCAACAAATCCAAGAAATGACATCAAAGAATCAACCATTACAGTATATACATAAAACGGCTTTCCAAGATATATCTCCATTTGAAGTAACACCAACACTCGCGTCACTGTTTTGGAAACTTATGGATCAAAAATACTCAAAATACTCCCAAGATGGATTTTCTGAAGGAAAAAAATCACACCATCATAGGGAGAGTCTCATGGTGTCAAAAATCCTATGAACAATCTTAACCTGCCACCATCGTGAGAAAAACATGATGTTAGGGTAGGATTAATCTACCCCCCCCTATTTTAGACAGGGCAGTTCTGAGCCATTACTACAAAGATGTCGCTGGGAGTTTTTTTTAATCCACCGTTGACATTCAGGGTTTGCGATGAATGTCCCCAGGATCACCATCATCGCTTTAAGCCCCCTAGTGGCCTAGTGGTGATGTTGAAAACCCCTCAGAGAGGGGATCTATAGCAAACCCAAACGACACAAATCCTTTGGTTTCTTCGGAAACCCAAACGTCGACCGGAAAACATGTTCTGCCTTGGCTGCTATGAAGCAACGGTCAATGTCCGCAACCCTTGGCGAAAGCTTTCATGAGAAGAGGAGGACACTGGGAAACCCACGGGGGCACCAACAAAGACGGAACAAATCGATACATTGGGGAAATCTATTACCTCCTAGTTTCCCCGTGACCACAAAACTTCTCACATGTTTTTCGTAGGGAATCATGGTTACCCTCCCTGAAACTAACAGTTCGCACCTGAAAATGAGACCCCTGGAAATCCGAGATTCCGAACTTGGAAACCATCATTTATCGGGGCGAAAATGTTAGTTTTGGGGAGTGTTAACCTTCATGTGCCACACCCAATGGACACACACTTCAGAATGGGATTCGAAAAGCTCGGTTTTGGTTTGAACAACAAAAAAAACCAAGAATTTCAGGTACCTAAAATGGAGGGTTTCCTGAACCTTATAGCCGGCTCTTTTGGGTGTGGAAAACGGTAACTTCCCTTACATAAGCCATATCCCTACAGCTTGTATAGGTGTATCTAGAAAATTTCACAGCTGTGTTTGAAGGTTCATCCCCAATACATTTCTTTTGAAGAAGACATGAAAGTTGAAGGTTCATCCACCCATTTTCCAACTACAGTTTCAAAAACACCTGCAGATCCGGAATGATCACATTGATCTTGCAGCAAGAACAACAACAACAACAACAACAACAACAACAACAACAACAACAACAACAACAACAACAACAACAACTTAACTTCAACTAACTTCAGTCACCATGGGATCAAAAATCCAATACCAACAACTTTGCCAAATTAATGTACTGTTGCACAGCTTTGAGCAGTTTCATTTGACAATCACTCCAGTTTCCTTGCGGAAAAAAACCACCCGACCTTGTGACGTCATCGACCAAACCTGCTTGCATCAGCAGAGCTGAAGCCTGCGGCTGCTGAAGGGGAAAGAGTGCACCCAAATTAACCCTGTGGTTTAGATCTACCTCCCAGCCCAGCAGCAGACACCACTAGGATTGCAAAAAATGATTATTATTACATTTTTTAGTAGGGAATGCTGAACTCAACCTTCAATTCTTCACTGGCATTTTGGGGGGGGGGGGGGGGTAGATTCAACCTATGGTTCAGTTGAAAAATCTATCATGAAATCTATCACCAAATGATCATCATGATGACTACTCTTTCAGAAAAAATATTATATTGGTAGTGAATGGGTTGGTGTCTAAAACCGATATTTGTTCTAAGCCCATCAAAAAAAAGGTCGTGCCAAAAATAAAATCCAATAACAAATACAAACCCAACTGACCTTTGGATGATTCGAACTTGCTTATGATGACGAATTATCCATCAGCCAATTGAATATAGTGAGCCATATTCAGCCATGATGAATTCTTAAGTATCCCTTCTCAATTATCCCTTGGCGCAGCCAATCTGGAAGCGAGAGTTCTTGGTGAAAACCCTGGCTATGGCTTTAAGGGAGCCGACCTTGAAGATTTGAAACAAGTTTATCCCTTTCTTTTTTTTTGAATGGGCCCTAAGGATCTTGGACCCTCCAATGGAAGGGTTTGAACCTGTATAGCAGGGGTAGGGTCCTCAAAATTGCCAGTTTTGAGGGTCCAATGATCCTTAGGGAGACACAAATCCATCTGAATGTTTGATTCAAACGTTCCATTCCTTTCATTGAAAGGAATCAATTTGAAGCGACCTGGCTTTTGTACTTTTGTCTTGGTTTTGTTGCTGTTGTTCCCTTCCTTCGGCCCTTTTGGAAGTTGCCCGTCTACACAAACACGTTTTCGGTTGTTTTTCTTGAACATCTTTTCAAACACAAAAAAAACTTGATACACAGCAACGACAACAAAAAAACATCAAAAACAAGTTGTAAAACAAAAAACATATAGATTAGATATTTTTTCAACCAAAAAAACGACAGGCCAACTTGAGTAACACCAACACCAATCTCCAACCCATCTCCAACCCATCTCAAACCAACCGCCTCAAGTTGGGTAACACCTCCAAAGCCCGCATCATTGCCACTCACCGACAACTCTCGGAAGAGACCAAGGAAGCGTCTGTAGTTGGCTAAGACCACCCTGGGGCTACCCGGTGGTTGGGGATGGTTATCACTGTTGATGGTTCAGAAATCCCATTCCCAACCACCTGGGATGGTTAAACCTTGGAAATAATGGGGCCAATCATCATAGTTGGTGGTTAGCCAGATTTCTGGAAATCAACAGTAGTTACCAAACCCCCACCCCCAAAAAAAACGGTTACAGTAGAACATGTCGATTTGAGTTGAACATGATGATGTGCATGGTTGGTTGATTTTTGTTAGAAAAAAATATTGTAAAATGTAAAACCCTTATGAATTTAAGGGAATTCGGGGATGTGTCAAAACTCGGAGCCACATTTCCTATGAAGATGTCAATCATTTTCAGTGGAATTGTCTGGGTGTGTTGACACACGCACACACACAATGTATATATATATATAAATATAAATATATGTAAAGAAAAATCCACAATGATGACTGGTTACCTGACGCGTTTTCACAAAGCTTTCACCTCAAAATGGGGAAATACAAAATCCTCAAAAGAGACAAATCACCTTTGTAAATAATCATGGTTCAATGTGTGTTTTTCAGGCGTTAACATATACGAAGTTTAACATCGCCCCTAAAAAGTTAGCGTTTCAGTATTCTTCCAACCATCATTTTTCAGGGGCCAGCTATTCAACTTCAATTTTTTGGGGGGGATGCACATCTTCTGCCGGTATCTCTAGGCTAAAATTTCATGTGAAAAGAAGGCAAGAAACACCAAACTCGTTCTCATCTTAGGCATCCCATTTTTGCTGGAATTGATAGCCATACTTCTGAAAATGAAAAGGAAGGCAAATTATGTTGATCGCGTAATCTGCTTAGCGATTTTTGTTGCCCTGATATTTATCGGAATTCCGAAAGTGTGTAAACAGCACTCTGAAATTCACAAACCTATAGGAAAAACCAATTCAAGCCAGTATATAAAGACGCTATTTTACAGTTTTGAAGCAAACAAAAACACAAAAGAACAACTCACGGGCCAAAACGTGAACCTACAAAAATGTATCCCAAATTGGTAGGCGGGTCCGCCCGAACGAATCTTGGGTGATGGTGCCGTTTGAAAACCGTTTTCCCCTCGTGTTGGTCGGCTGGTTGTCTACGAATACTACAAAAAGATCCAACAAGCATTCACATATCTAAGTTAAAAGCTTGCAGATCTCGAAGACAAACAACCAAAAAAGAAACGTAGAAAATCATTATGTGAATGCTTTAATTTTCTGAATTGCTAATCTGGGATATGAAGGGAAATTGGATTCTTAACATTAACAACTACACTCCAGGATCAACATAGGCTGAAAGATCCACCATCAAAATTTTTTCCAGGAACAATGGGGAAATTTCAATGGCTTATGTTCGTTTACCGAAGGATGGTATTAAAGAATGTCACTAGCTCTGAATATTAGTCAACTGATGAACTTGTCAGTTCTGGATGTGTTTTTTGTTGCTCTAACTCCAAGGCACTTTTCGGTAGCTTTGCGATCGCTTTCGCTGGACTTGCCCACCTCAGACGAATTAAGAAACTTTTTGCGTCCATTTCGGACACCTTTTTGAAGCGAAAATTTTGGGCACAAATAGGGGTGTCATATGCAGATTGTTTTCTTTTTATTGGTCCGTCCCGGACTATATGATCTTCCCAACTTGGAAGAACTGGCCAGTTCATAATATTACCCGAAACCTCCCATAATCATGGTTGCAGTTAAAAATGGGATGTCCCTCCAATAGTCGTAAGTAGTTACCTTTCACCACACAGCCATTTTCCACCGAACCATGATTATGGGAAGAAGCGTTGTTTTATGTTGGGGATTTGTTTCACGACCTCCAAGCCTCCTCAGGATGTAATCAATCCCAATCCTCGAAATTCGTGGTTTAACCCTTGCCAGCTTCACTAACAAAAAACCCGACAGGCTGACATGGAAGGGTGGAAATTCGGATGTTGTTGGTTTTTTTCGGGATCCTTGTTTCCTGGCGATTTTTTTGCAATCCTTAAAAAAAACAACAAAAGAAAACGAAAAAAAATGGGCCCTGAAAAAAATGATGGGCTTGGAAGACGAGCCTTTCCAAAAAACCTTTCCTTTTGAAATGGTCCCTTTTTTTCAGGGGAAACTTCCGTTCATGTTCGGGGAGTTCATCCCCCTGTTTTTTACAGCCCATAACCAAGGGGTCAACTCCGCCAAGGAACGATACGAGCAACTTTGGCCCTCGACCAGTCCAACAAAAAGCACTCCTGCAACTCACAGATTTGTTGGGTAAACTACAGTAACCATTTCCTGGTAAATACCATCAAATTGGTGGATTTTTCCATTGCTATGTTGCTTCACTGGGGTAAAGGTATCTTATCACGCTTTCAAAAAACAAGCCTGAAATTCTTCAAATCATCCCTATAGGATCCATGTATGTTATATTTACCTACATGAAATGACTTCAATTATGGTAACTTATACCATACATGGATCCTAAGGGATCTGAAAAACTCTATATAACTCAACAGGCTTCTTCAGCTCAAAAGCATCATCATCATCATCATCATCATCATCATCATCATCATCATCATCATCATCATCATCCTCATCATCCTCATCATCCTCATATTATTCTTATTCTTCTTCTTCATCCGATTCAGGCATTGAGCCTGTGTGAAGCCTCTAATGGCGTTACATTTCCTTTCAGGTTGCACACCTCGAAAAACAAGAAACCCCTGCGGTTTCGTCTAGTTCGAGTCGATGCGTGTTGAAAACAGGGGCTGTAAGAGCCCAGTGATACTGTTGGACAAACTGTACCTAAGCAGTTGATCTTGCAACTACATTTTTACTGTGTTTTCAACCATGTTGTAGTATGACTTAAAGGAAAAAGTTTCATCTTTAAGAAATTACCCGCAAATTCATCTTAGACATATGTAATTCTTCCTCCGTAACTGAATTGACAAAACTGCTCACCAAACCAATAAAAAGGGATGCCCTATAAAACCAATTACTTGTCTTCATCACCCACGCTTTTATCTTAGACATTTGTCTTTTTTCCTCCGCGGCAATTGAATTGACAAAAAGAAAACTCACAAAAAAGGGTTAAAATGACCCACAAGTTTTGTATCTTCCAGTAAACAAAACAAAATATCTTCCAGTACCCAACTCATTGATATGTTCAAAATATCACTCATCCAGTTGGGGTAAAACCCAACAAAATGGCTTTTCCCTCTTGTTTTACCCCAAATTTTCTCCATGCTCCTCGATGAGTTTCTCAGATTCACGTTGGAAGTCTGCATAAAACGGCACCCCTCGAGGCACTTTCGTTCTCATACCTCAATCCAAGAAAGGGTGGGACACTTGAAGGATCATCCCAGGACTCGCAAGTGGCTAGGATCACCCCCATTTATAAACCATGGAAAGGCCATTTGGAAGGGGTCCCACAACCCCAGGTCTAGGGGACTTACGATCACCACAGTTACTAACTACTACTTACTACAGTAACTGGGATGATCCTCCAAGTAGGTGGCTGGGGCACTGGAGTTCGGCCATTTAAGATGGCCATTTGGAAGGGGTCCCACGTTGCCCCGGATCCTTAGGGGACTTACAACCTAACATCACCAGGTTTCTTAACTGGGATAATCTCCAAGAGATCCGTCACCTTGTTGAAAGGCTGGGAATATGTAGCAGCCCCCTTATCACCCAATCCCCAAAACCTAAGAAAAACATAACACCTCAAAACCAGGTGTTTAAATATATATATATATATTTCTACAGTTGAAAAGAA
The DNA here is from genome assembly GCA_000507305.1 of Breviolum minutum Mf 1.05b.01. NCBI lineage: Eukaryota > Dinophyceae > Suessiales > Symbiodiniaceae > Breviolum > Breviolum minutum. Next base: position 44,097 of record DF240604.1, read on the forward strand.
AATGGTTGAGGGTCGGCAACAAAAAAATAGAAAAAATTGCGAAAAGCTCTCCGACATGAACAATTCAATGACTCACCTCTAACTTTGAGGTTTGTTAAGGGTCGGTTTTTGTCACTTCTTTGCACTGGACTTTGAAGGCGGCTTGCCATAGCCATAGCTAATGCACGAACCTGTAGCTGTAGCATATATGCACCAGAAGTGGCAGTTTCCAAGTGGCATTTCAAAGCCCCCCCAACAAAAATCAATTCGCAATTTCCCATAGGATCAATGGGGCAATGTTATATTTGCATACTAATTGATTCCATAATAATCAATGATTTATGGATCTATACTTTTCGAACTAGCACACCTAACTAGAGACACACCTGGTGATCCTTGATTCAAATCTCTTTGGGGTTGACGTCTTTTGAATCAAAACGCTTCACGAGAACAGCTCACAGTGATTTTTTTTTGTCAAGAAACGTGGTTTGCTAGAGTGAAAGTGGGTCTGTGAGAGAGTTTGAAAACAAAATTGCAGGTAAACACCATACACGTCCGAAATCTAACATAGATACCAAAAATGCCTATTTGGGGTACCTATGTTAAATTTCAGGGGTGTAGTGTCGTCTTCCTGGATTTTTTCAGATGTTCCTAAACTAACAAGTTGAGGAAGTCAAGGACGCCCTCTATGAAAGGTATACTTGGTACATTTTCCGCGATATCGTAAATGAGATTTTTCTACCCAAAGATCCCCTAGGATCGATAGGACAGTTGTATATTTACCTATACATTTATTACATCCCATCAAAATCGACCATTCATGTACGTAAAGATACTGTACCAGTCCCATGGATCCGTCATGGATCCCAGTATTGGTCTTACGAGTCTCGCTGAATCAACATAGTTTCACTTAAAAATTTCTCGACAAAAAAGGGATTCCCAAAATTCCCTACGATACAAATTATGGCTTTTGTTTTTTTTGTTGTCATTTCGTGATTGTGTCACGAACAAAACATATCACTCCGACTTAACAAAAACTGACATTTACAAAAATCGCTGACATCTCTTTTTCGTCGGGTGTGACCCTCTTCGAGTGGCTCAGCAATCCCATTCCCAACCACCTGGGATGTATAAAACCTAGGTAATAACAGGGTAAACTACTCGTCAACTGGTGCAGGATTTCTTCCATCAACGGTACCATTGGGTTAGTTGGGTAGAATAACTGCTCATTTTTCCAACTCTTTTGTGGACTTTAGCGGAAGGAACATTGCCAAGAAATTGGCTGAAAATTTTCAATTCTACTGCAAAGCAGCGTCAATTCGTCGTAAAAAAATCGTCAAAACATGTCAAGTGACCTGCATATGTTGACGTTTTTTCTGGTACCAGTACCTCCTTTTGATACTGTTGATGGAAAAAAAACCTGCACCAGTTGATGTGGTAAATGCCCCATTATTTGCAGGGTTTTATACATCCCAGGTGGTTGTTTGGGATTTCTTCCATCAACAGTATTTTGTGGTGGGGAACTTCAAATTCAACAACTTTCTCGTTCGCCACGTTTTTGATCACAAATCCCAGAAGTCGGCACGCTACGATTGTAAAAAAAAATGCTAGACTTCCTTTTGGATGATGATTTTCACCCTTACCCCCAGGAAGTTGAACACTTCGCCCCTGAAAAGATACCGTTTCACCCAATAGGAAGCCGGATCGTCTTCCTTTCACCATTTTTCAGGGGTAAACTCGCTGTTAAACTTCGGGGGGGTATCTGGCAAATGGTGAAACTCATGGCTTCCTGGCAAAGATCACATATCCCATCCCAGCCGGCACTTACTCTTGAGTCGTCGATGATTTTCCCAACTTTCCCATGAAGGGTGCAACCTCTACAAAAAACAGCCGGCCAACTCGGATTTTCCCGGGACGGAAGTTAGGAGGATCACTGGTTTTTGAATCAAGTGGGTGAAATAACCCCAAGGAATACTAACCATTTATACGTTAGGTGAAATAACTAAACCCATGGATCCTAACTCACCATTGATATCCTTAACAAACCCATCCCGGGACATCCTTTTCGTACAGGACTTCCACCACCACCAGGGAAACTTCCCTCGGTCCCAGTGGCGGAATTCGCTCTCCGTGATGCGTGGCATTTGTACCTTGGAAGGTGAGGGAGGGACCCAACTAGGGGGGGCCCCAAAATAACTAAACAATTATTTGAAACTGAAATGGGTGATCATTTTCTTACCTGTTTAGATAATACATATATAACTATAAGTATGATATGATATGATATATGGATTGATATAGTATACAAAAAATATGATATATGTTTTATAATTTAAAATGCACACAAAATGTTTATTTCAAAAAAAAAAATGTTCATAAACTCCTATTTCAATGAAATGCTTTTGTTGGTTCTGGTCATGTCGTTTGTTTTAAAAAGTCCCGCAAGTTTTTCACCACGAGCTTCGCTATGCACTAAGGTACTCAAACTTTCCACATCTCCCCGGTTAAAAAACATCTACTTGGATGTCTCGTTGGAAGTTGTGGTAAAAGGTTAGGATCAGTGGGCTATAACTCCAAGGAATACCCCATTTATAAGTAGGTTATAACCCATGTAAAACCTACCATTTACTAACTTCCTGGGACATCCAAGTAAACCTGGTGGTTCCCATGGATCTTTTGTAAACCCCAAGGTAGAAAGTTTTATTCACGCCTGTGGGAGCACGCGTGGTGTGAAAAACTCCCCCCCCCCAGGATGCAAATGCTTGTATCGAAATAAAGGTTTGTGTGTGTCGGAAATATTCCCTACAGTACTAAAATCAAAAAAAAAAACGCAAAGATACATCATACACCCCTGAAGATTAACATGGAACATAATAATGGAGGTTTGGAAGATCATGTTCCTTTCTAAATGGGTGATTTGTAGGTTTAATCTTCCAGGGTGTATATCACGATCCCTCCCAAAGACTGTTGCCGGGATCCCTCCCTCGCATCCTAACTCCTAACATGTAGATCCATCTTTCAACCCTATCAAAGTGGGCCCTGAAACCGCTCGTTATAAATGGAGTTATAACCTCTATATATGGCCGAATATAAATGGGGAACTAAGGTTATAAGGTTATAACCCCTATAAATGGAGTTATAATCCTACTTGTAACTGGTTTCTGAGGCCCACTTTGTAGAACTCTCCAAGGATTTTGTGTTTATCTTCTTCGGGTCCCAAAGTTGTGCAACCACCTGGGCAAACTGTGGCCAAGAAGTTCCGGGCACCAAAACCCTCGCAGAATCTCATGTGTTCCAAAAACCAACAAAAAAGGTGAACAAATGTGAAGAAAGGGCCAAAGACCTCCCTTCAGCCAAGAAAAAATTGAGTGATTGAACTTAGTGGTTTAAACAAAAATCCTTTGTGATTCAGGAGATTTTTAGGGAGGGATATGCTTACACTGCACTTGTAGACCACGAATCTTTTGTAGAAACCTCAACCCAATGATATAAATCTACTATAATTGTGATCCAATTTCCAAACTTTCTTGCTTTATTAAGTGGGTACACTGTCATCTCAAGTCATTGTTTTTTCCATTGAAGGGCTTACCCAAAACGCCCGGACCTATGTTCTCACTCAAATGATTCGTTACAGCGAAGTCGCAGGTCCAGCAGGTGTATCCAGAAGTACTGTACGGTTCCTCGATTTGGAAGATAAAGAATTTGACCTTTGCTTCCGGCGGCTTGGTGCTGAAAATAGGTTTCATGCCCAAAAAACACCCAGCAAGAAACAAAAAACGACCAAAACACAAAATAAAAATACAAATGAAAGGTAAACGACCAAAAAACAACAACAAAAAACACCCTGCAACAAACGTACCAATTTCATAGCGATGTTTGTCGCGGGGGATGTTTTTTTTGGAAAATACTGATTTTGTACTGGTAATTTTGAATGGAAAAAAATGCGCTTGCAATTTTGTACTTGCCCTTTTGCTCAACGCACAAGTAGTTGTAGGTACTGATGAATCCTAGCTTGGTGATATCATTGTTTTTACTCCCAGGGAGATATTGTCCGTGGATATTCTTGCAGTCGCAAGAATTGCAAGAATATTCAGAATCTAAATGTTGTACAACCCCATGGAAATGAGCATGAAACCCTCAACATCAAGGTCTTGAAAAGATGATGTTCCTTTCCTATTCGAACATTTTTCAGCTTCCATGTTCGTTTTTGCTGGGCGAAAACAGTAGTTGCTAGTCAACCTATCCCCCCCGCAACGTTCCCCACCCTCAGAAAATGAGGCATTATCAATGCTTCTTAATCATTGATTTCCCTTAAGTCCGGCTAATTACCCTCCGGTAAACTAACATGGCTGGCAATGGAAAATGGACCATTTGAAGATGTATTTCCTATTAAAAATGGGGATATTTCATTGCCATGTTAGTTTACCGGAGTGTAAGCCCTGATGTCTGGCGGGGGGGGAGGGTACGGGGGTGCATCGGGGAGGGGGGAGGTTGCCCAGTTAACAATCTACCTGTTGACTAGACCTGGATGTTGATGAGCCCCTCAAAGCTACATGATATATAATCTCTGAAAAAACTCCCAGAATTTTATGATTCAAACCTCAAAACCCCAAAAGGAAGATTAAAAAATTATTCCAACCATTCATTTTCAGGTCCTTCCAAATGTTAGTTTCAGGGAGGGTAAAGATAATTAGTTGGTGGTTTGAACCCATTTGAAAAATATGATCGTCAAATTGGATCATTTCCCCAGGTACGGGGTGAAAATGAAAAATGTTTGAGTTGCCACCACCTAGTCATGATTTAAACCTCTGTGATTCCCATCTTCAGGGGCTACAAATACGTACCCCCAGAAAGTTGAAGTGTAGATAGATACCCAAAATGGTCACGCCATATGTGAAAGAAAGATACATTTTCCAAAGCATCATGTTTGAGTATCTATTGATCAAATTTCCAGGGTGTAATCATTTTGATAGAGTCTTTGTCGTTTTTTTTCATCCCCTAAATCAACCACCCAAATTGCTGATTTTTTCACCAAAATGTGTACCTTCAAACATCGTTCGAACGCACCTTTCTCCATGCTGGATTTTACTTCACATCCCCTGACTGAACCAGTCGTTTTTTTTTTTGGCCTGGAAAGAACACTGGCTGTCTCCATCCTGCACGGGAACACAGAGGCTATTTGCGGAGATTAATCTAATAAGGATCATCAAACTTGACTGAAATCGAAACCGTTGGAGGTTGGTAACTTAGGATAGTTCAACCAGCTTGGAGTTATATACCCTCCTGGGAACTAACATGAACTAACACATCCCAGCCGGCACGAGCTTGAGTCGATGAATTTTCCGGCTGGGACCGGTGAACGGTGGGATGACATGTGATCGATCGTTCCCTGGAGGACAATATAATAGAGTAGAATACAGTGTGATGAAGTGTAACATAATATATCATGCTATAGTATATACAAAGGTAGGAAATCAGAAGACATGGATTTTTTTTCGTCAGAATGCCAAAGGTCAAATTTACTCAGCTGAAAAGGAAAGGAAAACCTTATCTACCCAAGCACCATATCATAACCAAGGATGGTGATTGCTCACCACTCTTGGTGAATATATGTACCGTATATATATATATATATATGTTACATATACATAATATACATATGTTTTTTCTATATATGCATTCTTTACAATATCATCTAACAATCACAAATGCATGTATATATAATATATATATATCTACACAGCACATCATTGCCACCATTTGTTGCATTTCCAAAGACCAACTCTGGTGGCGACATCGGCAGGGAATATTCCCGAAGGTACAAAAAGTTGGTCTAGAAAAATGGATCCCTGTAGAAACGTTTGTAAAGATTGCCAGAAAAGGAGATACTTCTCCAAACTTTTTCTTTAAAACGTCTCTAAACTTTTCCTTTAAAAACAACCCACTTAAAAAACATTCACATGCAGTTGGGCAATGATGTGTTCTCATTGAATATCACCATTCCAAAAAGTTGTTTTTCTTTGGTTTGGTTATCACCTTAACGCCCCTTGAAAAAAGTCACCTTGCAACCTTGGAAGATTAACGGCTGGAACCTAGAAATCACCCATTTAGAAAAGGGAAAAATGATCTGAACCATCCACCTCCATGGAATTATGTTCCCAGGCGTTAATCGACTCAGGGGTGCCTTCCAACCCATGGTGAAAAAACCCTCTCCAGACCTGAGGATCAAATGATGTTCCAACTCACCGTTGACATAAACCACCTCTTTCCGAGCCAGCTCCTGGAATGAATCAAAGAATTTCGGGGCGGCTAACCAGTTGTAATATGGAGAGATATCCCCATTTTTCATAAGGGTTTCATAGATAACACTGTGCAGGATTTCTTCAAAAAAAAACAGTATCACCAAGGAGTTCAGGTGCCAAAAATGGAGGTTTTCCTGAACCGTATCCATAAGCTGGAAAACATACAGCTTCTATAGGTGTTTCGTACCTCCATTTTTAGGCTCAGTACCTGAAATGTTTAGTGATCCTGCGTTGATTCGGAAGATTCAGTAAGGGAAGTTGACTTGGGGTTTTTGTTCTCCTATTAAAGCGGAAAGTCAGGCTCACCTACCTGTATATGTTGCATATATGTGGAAAATAAAATATTGTAGATATACACTATATCATATGTCATTAGTGTTTCTATATCATTTTATATATTTGTTGAAAAGAACAGTGACCAAAATCCAACCGAAAAATATATTGTACTTTGAGACTTTGGAAGCTGAAACCAACTAACATTCACTAGTCCAGGATCATGGAGCCAGCCGTGAAAATCTATTGGGGGAATAATGTTCCGGGCAAACCACCGTCTCCTGGTGATTCAAAGTGACCTTTTTGGGATGGTTAAGTGACCCTTTCAAGGGGTTAAGTGACCTCCAACTAGGGGATCAAAAGGGCACTTTGAATCACCAGGCTTGTCATGATTTGTTCCAACTCCAAAACCATTTGTTCAGATTGGGAACTTTTTGAGGGAATTGTGATGGAGTGTGATGTCCACGGTACGATCTGAAGTGGAATAGGGTTAACGTTGGTTTGGGTATCTTGAATTTTTGAGAAAGGTTGAAAATAAGTGCACCAAGTACGCTTAGAACCCTAGTTGCTATCTACTTAAGCACTCTGGAGCTCTTCAGGATTACACTGCTCGGCGGATGGTGTGACTCGGGACAAAACTTGAAAGACCATTGACACAAAATCCCCCCCAAAAAAATGATGACATTACCAACAGTACCTAACATGTCTCTAGAGAAAATGATGATTTTGAAAGTGATCTCCCAAAGGAAGTGCATCTTTTTTGGAAAAGAAAGGAACTCTTGGATTTTAGGGAATGTACTTCTTGGTTACCAAGCCAATGGAAACTGAAAGAACATGCATAAATTTCTGCGTTGGAACCACGTTTTTGCCTGCTACAAATCTGCGAACTAAGTCCATGAATCCCCTTAGGAGGTTTCAGGGGACGGCGTCCCCGTGCCAGTCCCACTTGTGATATCTTAGCAAAGTTGAGTCGTTTCCGTTGTTTTAACCCTTCAAGAGGCTTAGATAAGCAATGAAAAACCTGGTTCTTTAGGATACATAAGGGATGAAATACCACCAAATTATTCAAAAACCCTAGTTGTTTAGGGTATATACCCTCCCGAAGTTTTAACAGAATGCTGAGAACTGGAAAGACGCTCCTCCCAGCTTCCCCTTCCAGTCCTCGGGAACTTGCCAGGGGGCTTTTGCTGTTGAACTTCGGGGGTGTCCCCTTCAATGACCACAACGTGGTACCCTAAACTAAACAACAATCTTTTAATGGATGTTTGGTGATTTCCAACCATTTCTTATGCAATGATTTGGTTCAGCATCCAATTGAAAGAAATTGTTGGAGTTCCAGGAATGGATCTTTTCACCCTTCAACACAGATCACTGTCAAACTGTCCCAGTCGGTGTTCAACGTCCTGTTCAGGCTGCAGTAGAGGAAGCTCCTGTATACCACTTCACCAAGGTTGATCTAGGTTGTCACTTTGGGAGATTAAAGTTGATTAAAGGTTAATTTGCAGTAAGTTCATCTCTCCAACTTTGAGAGAACTAGTTCTGAAGTAGTTCAACCCCAACCCCAGAACTAATTAGCAACTAGTTACAACTGTCCCCTAACTAGTTCTCTCATATAAAAATCCCTTCACATACGTGATTTTGATTTTTACCTTTATGGCCTGGAAGGACCCCGATGGAAAAAAAAAAACAGTCAACCATCGATGACCAGTCCAGGTGGTTGATGACATATCAATCAACCTGAATCCTTCACGGGGTCTGAAATTTGAGCCCCTTAACCACTAAAAACCAGACCATTTGGGGCTGAAATTTGACACCCAAGCGGAGGGTCTAGGAATATTTGTTTTCTGGTTGATTTGAGTGGGGTACATCATTGTGAATCTAAGATACTGTAGTATTTGTTTTTGTATGTTGTACATACTGTCTGCAGGATGTGTAAAAAATAAATGCATCGTATGCCTTAGAACTTCGGAACTACTGCAAAATCTACGGCGATTCATTGAAAAAACAACCACTCCCTAAAACAGGGGGTCATTCTTTGAAACCAACCCAAACAATCCACTATCATGAGAGACATCCCTGAAGATTACCATGGGTTTGCTGCTAATGTTGAATCCTTTTGTGGAAGGATGAGTAGGTGATCGACCCTTCCAGTTGCTGGTTTGTTTCACCAACCCATCTCGAAAAATTGATATGATCGTCAAATTGGGATCATCTCCCCAGGGAGGTAGGGGTGAAAAGTAGGGAAAAATCTGTGAGTTGCCAACCCACATCGTCTTCATCTAAAATCTAAATGAATCCCGTTAAAAAATGTCCCTCGGATCCACCTTTTCCCAGGATGCTGCCTGGACATCTGACATCTTTGGGATCGGGAATCTCTATCTTTAGGATCGGGAAATCCTGATTGATCTGATTGGTTCAGGTTTTACGGGATCCTTTTTTGTTGGTTTATGATTCATAATCCCCATGTAATTTGCCAGTATTATCTCCAAAAAAACAACCGAACCAACCAGCTAGGGGCCCCTTCTTTTAAAAATGCTTCCATTTGCCAAAAAAAAAACGGGTCCTCACAGGCTCTTAATTCAATGTCCACAGGGGTCTCCAAAACTTCCAGCTCGCAAGCATCATTGGTTCGCAAAGCGCTATCCACCTGCAATGTGGGCACAAAAAAAAGTTATAGGTGGAGTTATAACCGCTATAAGTAGGGTTATAACCCCAGTTAGCCATTTATAGGGATTAAACTCCGTAGGGGTCCCACCTTGTATGATTCCACAGAAATTTCTTTGGTTACAGTGTGGCCGCAAAAGCCCTTGAATCAGTTACTGAGGCCCAAAAAGGAAAGGATCATCGACTCCGACCATCCATTTTCAGGGGCGAACTGTTAAAACTTTGGGGGTGCAGACTTTCCACACGTTTTCGTTCAGGGAATATGAAACGTGTTTAGGCTTAGGGATCCCTATATATAAACAAACCTTCATTTGCCACTGAAAAATGGGAAAGGGGGGACGACTCAAGGAATATGAACTACCGTGAATTACCAGTGTCCCAAATTCCAACACCCCTGAGATTTGGCAGATTAATGTTTGATCAAGATTCGATGGAAGGATGCTGGAAAATGTACCAACAAAACATGGTATATTTTTTTTAACTAGTTGGTGATTCCAACCCATCTGAAAAATATGATCGTCAAATTGGATCATTTCCCCAATTTTCGGAGTGAAAATAAAAAATATTTGAGTTGCCACCACCCAGTTCATGTATGAAACTCTCATGAAGCAGCGATAGTGTATGATAAAGTTGCAAATGTTGACTGGTTTTTGTTATTTCTTGGCCAAAAAAAAAATCCTACGAGTTCCAGGGATCTGATTGGTATCCTGTCAGGTCTCCTTGCATGTCTTGTTGGCCTAACATGACTGGCTGGAATATCCACCATATTTAATAGGAAATATATACATCTTCATTCATGGTGGATTTTCCAACCAGTCATGTTAGTTTTCGGGGGGGTGTACAATATCATTTTCTGGTTTCCACGCGTTCCAACCAAGGCTAACTTGCAGCTTCAACCTGCATGACCCTCGGGTAAACTAGCACAATCGCCCATGGAAAATCCCTATTTGAGCCACGTGGAAAAAAAAAACGGAGTCCCTTACTTTCCATTGAATCCTAAACTGCACGTGGCACTTTTTTTCATTGCTCATTTTTCAGTAGATCCGATCACAGGTGGATGTTCCATGGCTATGGATGTTTACCCTGTGCTTTTACCCCCCCTTTTCCCCATAAAGCTGTTTCAAGTTCCTCGTTTGTAACTACCAAAAAAGCGACACTCAAAACGACCAACTCCAACTCAGGGATTATTCTGATGGAATGTGACACAGCCTCTGACCTTCACTACTTTGGATGATATGAATACCCTCGCGAATACGTAACATCCTGTAAAAATAGTGGTTATGGAGGGTGAAAGTGATGAGAAATGTGCAATAAACATCACGTTCTTGCTGATGATGCCAAGCATAAGCAGCAGCAACTACCAAAGAACAGCATCACTGATGAACATGAACTCCTTTGACAAAGCAAGGCATCCCCCAAGTCTCTATTCCCATGTTCAACCCTCAAGCACACCATTCTCCCAAAACAAATCATCTTCACCTTCACCTTCCTTCCACTAATGTCCACCAACATTTTGCAACATGACCTTTCAACCCATCACAATAAACACCTCAAAAGATGCAAACAAGTTCAACAAAAAAAGAAAAGTCCCATCTCGAAAATTCCACTTTGCAGGTGCATTTCCTGCTGTTTTCCGCCTGACGCATCCACGACATGCGCATTCGCATATTCTAAAGCTCCAAAAACCCACAAGGGTCTGTATGAAAGTGTTTCATCAATGGAAATGCTAGCCTAGCCATACTCCGCTATATTGCCCTGCAAACTCAAAAAATAAAAGATCCCTAAAACTAACAGCAAGTTTGCCCCTTACAATTTAACCAGCGGGATCCTCTTCCAGTCCCATCAATTTTACAGGACCAAACTTGCTGCGAGTTTCAAGGAGGGTAAGGTTTTTTTGCCAGAAAAATTCACCTGCTACTGTGGGAAGACATCCGGAAAAAAAAACACCAGGGATGCAAAAAAACCCTTGTAAATGATGGTAGATATTTACCATATCAACTGGTGAGTTTACCGGATTTTTTCCTTCAACTGTATTTGTGGGGTTGGGGAGGGATTCTCCGCGAGCCCGCCGATGCACCAGAAAATTTCTTCGGCACCTGAAAGATGGCCAAGATCTTCCCGTCTTTCGGCACCATCCGCGCAGCAGCAAAACGCTGGACGGGCGCAGCAAAGCCTGGAAAAATGGTGGCAAAATCAGGGGAATCTACTAAGGGTAACCCCTCCCTTTTAATAAGGCCTTATTAAGGTATCATGGTGCTTAATACTCCCTTAAGAAAGGCCTTATTTCTTCGGAGAGGTTGGCATTGGGGAGGGTATACCCTTAGATTATCATGATAAACGGTGTGAGTGTGTGAGTGTGGCAATTTTTGTTTTTACGGTTTCCTTTCTTTATTTCAATGTCTACAGCATTGGGACAACTACCAGTTTTTTGGACATGTTTGCAAACACGCTGTACTTATCTTGATCCAATCTGCCCTAACAATGCTGTTTCAGACATATAAAACGATAGTTCACCTGTACCTTTTGAAAGTCCACAAAGGCACTCTAAACATCACTTGTTTTTAACAAAGAAGTGGGTAAATCGATGAACTCACTTTCAAAACTCATCACAACGCTAGGGGAAAAATGAAGATCAATGTGTTACTTCAAAACATGTCATCATTTCAAGTTTGGCTGCATCTTTTTGGAGTTAGGTATCTGAAAGATCTTTTTTCCAGCTTTGTCAAGATGCTGGATCCAGAAAAGCTACATTCTTAGGATCCAGCATCCTTCAAGAAAAAAATGGGGGTAATGAAATATGACACCAACCCAATACTTTTTCTAGAAATTCCTTGTTGCATTATTTGATCCCCAAAATGTGGCAATCGAACGATCCCTACCAATTGAGCCACGTTCAAGAAAACGGGGTCCCTTACTTTCCATTGAATCCTGGTTGTTTAATAGGGATCAATATGTTTCCAGTCGAATCCAAATTTCACCTGAAAATTCAGCAGATCCCACGAGAGTTTGCCCCCCTGTAAAGCCCCACATTTTTCAGGAGCAAACTGGCAGCTAGTATTAGAGAGTCTAAGCATATCTCAGCTGCAAAATATACAAGGTTATAGGGTTGCTGCCAGGCTTGCCTAATCATTTTCCATATGTTGTAGGTTGTAACCCTTCCTAAACCTGTCGACATGTGCAGCGGAAAAAATATATCAAAGATATCCACCAACCTAATCCAACCCCAAGGGGGGAAACTTTTTATATCCCAAAGATGCCAAAAATCATCTCCGAACCATGGATTTTCAGAGTTTATATTTTAATACCGTTATTTCTACAAGGTGGGCCCCTACCAGTTATAAATGGGTCTATAACTCGTATAAGTAGGGTTATAACCCCATTTACCCATGTATAAGGCCAGTTATAGGGGTTATAGTTCAATTTATAACTAGTAGGGGCCCACCTTGTAAGGATTGTTTCAACCAACCCTGGCCCTCCAAAACCCTAAGGTCCACCTTCGATGGCTACTTGATCGGTTTGAGGTTTTAAACGCAAGGCTTGTCGAAAACCATCGATGGAGGTATAGGCCCACACAGCCTCCAAATGGGGAGGCATTTCCGCGGGCGAGTGGTGGGAAAACATGCCCCGAGTTTCCTACCCTCTTTTCCAATAGGAATCTCCTGTTCCAGTGGGATGGCGTCTATTTGTTAGATTCTATTTGTGTCACAAAAAGGGAGGTTGAGAAGGTTGGAACCCAAAGATTTTTATCGTTTTGGTTTGAAAGAATGAAGTAATATGAAAACTACACCCCCGAAGATTAACATGGAACCTGAGAATACACCCCTGGAAAAGGAAAATCATCTTCCAAACCATCATTTTCGGGTTCTATGTTAATCTTCGGGGGGTGTAATATGAACACTAATTTCAGACAAATGTCAAGTACAGTAACATTGACTGATATGAACACTAATATCAATCTGAAAAGAGATATAAGTTTAAAAATCCATCATTTTTGGTATCTATACTAGATTTCGGGGGTGTATAAGATACAACCTCTGCAAAACCAACCATTCGAAGTTGTGATTCGTACAGAGCTTGGTGTGCCACTGAATCACACTATCCATGACCCTTGAGGTAGTAGGCCACCAAATATGAGACCATGAGCCATGAAATCGTCCACTTCTAAGGTCAAGATTATAAAAGTGAAACACACCTAAAAGTTTTCAAGTAGCTCGTGCAAGGTAAACAACAGGAAATTGGAGGTACAACAAAATCTGTTTTTGTTCAAATAAAAATCCAGGCTGGAAGGAATCCCTCTTTTCACTAATAAGTCTATCTACAAATTGGTGGATCTTTTATTGCAGGTGTTTTTCCATCAAACAGTTGGCGACTGAAAAACAGCGGTTGAAGCACTAAGAAACCGTGGAACCAGGGAAGGGTATATAATATTTCAATGATAGCCGTTGAAGGAATGCATTTTGTTTCTGATTCTTTGTTTTAAAAAATGGTGCCCTCCAGGGAATTTGCATATCTCACCTGTGTAAAAGGAAAATCATCGACTCAAAAATGCCTTTAAAAGTGAACATGTTAGTTTTATAGGAGGGTATTTTATTGTAAGTTGCGAATATAACCTGCAACCCTGGCGCGGTTGTTTACCCTCACAAAAACAGCGGAGCCTAAACGGTTGAGAATGTTGCCATTTCTTCAAGTCAGATATGGAAATTTGTGTAAAAAAACTCTCGCTTGTGGCACTGTTGATGGTTCAGAAATCCGGCTAACCAATTGATATGGTAGCTTATCCCATTATTTACAAGGTTTCATGCATGTTGGGTGGTGCAGGATTTCTTCCATCAACAGTATCCCTCATAATAAAAGGGGGTAACATCCAAGCACTGAATGGACTTTCATATCTACATACTCAGAGTGATTCTTTTTAGCCAATGTTCCATTGCGACCTTCTTGGGCACTTTTTTTTCTTGCAGCAATCCCGAAAAAGTAAAGCGACACCATTTTTCATGCCCCCCTGAAAATAGGCCTTCCCACATCCATTTTTCAAGTGCAAACTGTTTGTTCGTTTCAGGGAGAATAACTAACCTTCAATACCAAAAAAAAAGCCCAAAAGAGATGAGCAACAAATCAAACCCACCTGTTCAGGAGATTTCTTAGTTTCAGGGATATTTTTTTACAAAAAACATCATGTCATGCCACCTTTTTTATAGTCGCGACGAATTTTTTTTGTGGTGGAAAAATTCCACACACATCATCGAATCGGCACCTTGGGAACGGGAAGTGCTGGATCTACTGGCCATTGCAACTCTAAACGTTCCCAACCTGTGAAACCCACGGCCACAGGAGCCACAGGAGGATGGTCGCTGAAGTTCTTCCCGGTAAACTCAACTCACCAGCTGAGGGGTGAAAGGTAGTTTTTAATCCCCATCATTTACAAGGTTTTATATATCGGGGTGAACGCCATAATCATGTGAGAAATTTCCCTAAAAAATTGGAGAAACCCGAAACCATCACCAAGGGACAAACGCTACCTGTCAATCTTTAGGATTGATTTTCTCATGTAACGGTTGGTGCTTATGGTAGACCCCGTATATCCAAACGGTGGTTGGGAATGGGATTTCTGAACCATCAACAGTAGTTCTGGGAGTTTTTTTGCATATTTGGTGCAAGATGTTTTTCATCAAGAGTAGCTCATGTCACGGACAAAATGCAGCTGGCTACACGTATTCCTTTGCTTATAATAGACAATATACCAGCTGGTGGTTTTTCCCCATGAATCTGAAAAATATGAGTCAGAAATGGGGAAATCCTCCTCAAATTAGGAGTGATTTCAGGCCAAATCATTGAAAACCACCGAGGAAACATCCGACCATGGGTAGTTTATATACTTCAAAACTCATTGAGCAACATTTGTAAACGGCGGATTGATGGGTTTGCCATCCAACCCCTAAATATAGACATATCATAATTATCAGAACATCGGATTGATGGGAGTGGTATGTGCATGAATGATGGATTTTAACGGGACCAATGTGTCGGTAACAATGTACAATCATCCAATGTATCCTATGGGACTGTATATAGTTTGATCATACTTGAACAGTTGAAACAAAGCCCTTGTGACATTCCGTTATGCTAAGTTGGTTAATAGGGATCTCTACAATGGCTGATTGTGGTCATTGTAGTTCCCCCATATAACTTGGTGGCTTTTCATCCCCCTGATTTAAAACAACCAACCGAAAAATTTCTTGATCAGGGCTCATTTGGCATGTGTTTTCACCAAGGTAAAAGTGGACTGACTTCACCAAGGTAACAGTGGATTTCACCAAGGTCTTTCGCCTTAATGCCTTTGTTGAGGCACTGATACACATCGGAGATTTCGTATGTGTTTCCTTCATGATGGGGTCCTCAAAATGATTTTCTGAGTCGATGAGTGACAAAAAAACGGACCAAAAAAACACAATCTTCGACACGTGCCACGCAAAACTCAAAGGCCACCTGGGTGACCCAAGATGGCCTTTGCCCTGGGGCTATGATAATGGATTTTCTTGTTGGTGGTTTCAACCCCTTTGAAAAATATGCTTGTCAAATTGGATCATCTCTCCAGGTAGGGATGAAAATAAAAAATATTTGAGTTGCCACCACCTAGATTTTTGCCGGGAGTGGATAGTGAAGGTTAAAAACACGATCCCTTCCATAAAAATGAGAAACGGTTATTCACCCACTTGCGCAGCCGCAGGGTTTTTGGCCCACCCGCCCATATTTTTCATACTTTGAATATACCCCCCCCACCCAGGAAAATCAGGAAAATCACATTTTTTTGGTAATCCTGGAATCTCAACTACTAAACCGTCATTTGTTTGTGGTCTGGCATTTTGGGGGGTGTTACAGGGGGTGGATCCAGTAGCTTCATATGATGCTTCTAGTTCTAGGTCCCAATGGCCCAACCGAAAAATATGCGAAGTCGTCAAAATTGGATCATTTCCCCAGGGCTGAAAATGAAAAAACAAATTGAAACCACCACATAGTATAGTTGTGTGTGTGTGTATATGTATATATATATATATAAATATATACGTATATGCAAACCTGAAACCTATGAATGTCCATCGATTTTTGGTGGTTTTTCACCTTCCAAAAGAGGGTCCTTTCACTCCAAATCCAAACTGCTGATGGTTCAGAAATCCCAGTCCCAACCACCTGACATGTATGAAACCCTGCAAATAACGGGAGATATGTATGGAATATTTACCATATCAACCGGGTGAGTTTGCCGGATGTCTGAACCCATATCAACCAACCAAATCGCCTTCGCAGGCCCAACATGTCGTTTGCTGCTCCAAGACGTCTCGTTCCCGAAGCACCTAACGAGGTTCGGATCCCGGAAAGTTTGTTGAGCGGGAAATGTTGGGAGAGGAACAAAACAACAAAAAAACCTGGAGCTTTTTTGTGGCGTCCAAATGGTAAAAACTTGGATTTTGTATGAATTCTTTGATTCAAATTTCTTTATGATGTGTAAGATTGGATTCTAAGATTTCTAGGAATTTCTTCACAAAAATCACCGTCCTTAAATTGATGACGAATCCCTTTAACAAGGCCAATGGAACGAGCTTGGTAGATGTTTACCTTTGGATGGTTGGACAAAAGTCGAACAGATTCCTAGAAAATGGGGATGAATCCCATATGAATCCTATGGTAAGAAAGTAAGAGATCATCTTGAACATCCTCGTTTATCCTGCTTTTAGTTTGTTTGAGTGGTGCGTATTCCCAAGGAGGAAAATGGAATCCCAATAACACCCATAACATGCTGATGGCAGTAATTTTTGAGCTCGGGTCTAGTTTTGATCTGTTATCCCCTTATTTAGCAGAGAAGACTTACGTCCCGGCTCTTCAAAGTGCTGGATTGATCAACCGTTCTTGCATTCTGACAGTCGAACAACTCATCTTGGTACACCCGTTAGGAACCTAACGGGTGGAACCTCTGAAAATACTCCCAAACGGCAAAAGGAGAAACATTTAAAAAACCCACCAATTTCTGGGTTCCAGCTGTTAGTTCTCTGAGAAAATAGACCTTCAACACTAACTCCTCCAAGGGAGTTTCGTTTCGGAATCTGCTCCCGGAACCGGATTTTTCAGTGAGTTTCTGCCGATTTTATGCGGAAGGAGTCAACGTGGAAAATCAAAGGACCACTCATTACCACATATTTAACTTCAAGTTACCTTAAGGTCAAAATAGATGGCGCAGAACACCAAAAGGTAGGTTGGTGGAGGGTCCGTACGAACCAATATGTTGGTAACCAAAAAGATGTGACTTAAGAAATGACAGAATGCACTTTCCTACAATTTTACAGTCACTCACGTTGAAAAATATCTCAGATTTCTCGGCACAATGTATCCTTCCTTCCCGTACTCATGGTTCAGTGAAAAATGGGATGTCTCCAATAGGATCCTTACCTTTCACCACACAGCCATTTCTACCGAACCAGGAAAAAAGGGAAGAAAGAGTAGATACCTTTGGCGCAAGCATGTAGCCCATTGGAAGCGGAAACATACCGCATCCCCAGCCGAGTGACATCTGCATCCGTCCAAGCGCCAGGTGGTCCTAAAGTGTCCTAAGCTACGCCCGATCGCCACGTTTTGGGGGATGCAGATGTGGCAGCAAATGAGAAGAAACAACGACGCAAAATCTGCAGCATGCATCAGTTTGAGAGAATTTTTTTCTGAAACAAACCACCCCTATATATATCATGGAAATAACTTCAATTTTCCAATGACAAGTAGCAAAAACACACTTGTATATACAATAATATCTACAGTAGATTTTAGACTATGTGGCTGGATTGCGAAAAACTGTATTCTCATTCCTACGAAGGATCAGGTCTTTCCACCCCAAGTGCTGAAGATATCTTTATCAAACAAGGTATTGAACAAAAGCGTCAGTTTGGCAAATCTTTTCTCAAGCAAAGATCCTTAACCAGTTTTGGGTGTCTAAAAGCAAAAAGGGACTAAACCAAACAAGCATTTTCTACACCATCACCTCCATAGAATGTCTACTGAAATTTGCAATTTTTGTTGTGGATTTGAGGTTTTTCATTTGGAAACTAAAGGTTCCCTGAATCTTGACGATGAACAACTCAACTGGTAGCCTTCCAATACTGGTTGATTGATGGGGTTCCCATGCAGTAATAGTATCCTACTCATAATCCTGCACATCGAGAATTCTTGACATAACTGACATATGTCTGATAAAAGGCTACAAGTAGCATAAAGCCCCTGGTATACTCCCCTGAAAACCAGAATGTCCCCTGAAAATGAAGGGTTGGAATATGTATTCCCTACTGAAAATGTAAGTTTTAGGGGGTTGCAGGGATGTAATTCTACCAGCGGTTTTGATCACTGCTCCCAAAAATAGAAGATCGCTCGAATCACCCAGTTGCATTGTGACAGACACCCAGCCGGCCATCAACACCCTGGCGGGTTGGAATGCAACAAACACATCAGGGTGGTGTTTCTCACATCCTATTGGTTTCCCTTCTAAAAAAAACTAGACCATTTTTGGGGGCTGGGGTCACCTAATTTTTGACACACCCATGATATCTTCCTATCATTTGGGTCCCCTCCCAAGCCTAAACCAACGCACTCTCGCCCGGGGGTTGGAACGCACCTCAAGGCACACGTTTTTGAGCATATGGAGTTATGCATATGTAAGTAGATGCACCAAGACAAATAGATGGATCAGTACACAAACGTCAAAGAGGAAATGAACACAACATAAAACCAAGTGACAAACAATAGATAAAGTAAGTGTTACAACCAATGAGAACAATGTGAATTACATAGATAAACATTATAAATTATAAATGAGGTCACTCATATTCTTGTGAAATCTAAGTCCAGGCTATTCCTGGATTCTTTGATTATTTTTTTAATGATCTATTTATGATTTTTTTATGATTGCCATTTATGATTTTCTTATGATATGTTTTATTTATGATTTTTTAATGATTATCTTATGATTTATTTATGATTTTTTGATGATTTCAAGGAAATTCCATGAAATTCCTAAGGAAAATTCAAAAAAAAGATTCAAATCATTCAAAAAATCAAGGATTTCAAAAAAACTCGAGGAAAATCAATGAAAAAATCCAAGATTTCCAGAAATTCCTTCGGAAAATCAATGAAAAATAAAAGAAATCCCAAAAATCAGAAACAAATCATAAAAAAATCAAAAATACATCATAAATAAATCATAAAATTTATGATTATTTTATGATTTATTTATGATTTTTTTATGATTTCAAGGAAATTCCATGAAATTCCTAAGGAAAATTCAAAAAAATAGATTCAAATCATTCAAAAAATCAAGGATTTCAAGAAAAACTCGAGGAAAATCAATGAAAAATCAAAGATTTCCAAAAATTCCTTCGGAAAATCAATGAAAAATAAAGGAAATCCCAAAAATCATAAACAAATCATAAACAAATCATAAATAAATCATGAAAAAAAACATTAATCACCAAAAATGCCATTCATATGTTTTTCATATTTTTCCATTAAAAAAAATACGTATTTTTTCCTTTTTTAGCCTGACTTCAATTTCACAATCATATTCCCGTATAGAGAAAGACAAAACATAGATTGACATAGATTGACATAGATAGATAAACAACAAAGACAACCACATGGATGAACCATGAAATACAAATAAACTGGACGCACATAAACCAGCGCACAAAAATCTTAAACGTTTGAGCTGATCTTGAGAAAGAGCCAGAAAACAATTACACTCTCGGCCCCCCCAAATGGCGATTTTCAACTTCCAACCATGGGGATATGTTAGTTTCAGGGAGGGTACAAATCCCATAGCATCAATGTATAGTGCGTTTACCTCCATTTAGAGCATTTGTTCTGGGATGATTTGGTAGGTAGATATACCTTTGATCTCTATGGGTTTTCCCACGAAATCCCTCCAAAACACCCCCCGGGTTTTCGACGTTTTCGCCTGCCGTAGATCTCCAAAACGTGGAGCCTGCGGCCCTGACGTCCTTCCATCCAAAATCTTTGAGGGAGGTTTGGTTGGTTGGTTAGGTTGATTGATAGATTGGTTAGGAGTGATTGATTGATATCATCATATGTTGATATCTATATATTGATAATGATGATTGTAATTGGTTGCTTAGTTGATGAATGAGTTGCTGAGGTGTGGTGGTTGATTGTTTGAAATGGATTTACATAAGTTGCTTTAAGAAAAGTTCCAAAAATCTTCTCCCAAACGGTGGTGAAAAATGGTGATTTACGGTACAATCCGTAAAAAACATCACCCAAAAAAACAAAAATCCAAGGTGATTGGAACTTTTGTTGGAAAGTCACCTTGAAAAAGCCACATGCCTTGGTTGGTTGATTGGTTGTAATGTTTGTTTCGCCAAGGCTCTTCGCTTGCTGAGTCCTTTTGGGACTATCCACCACTGGCGTGAGAAAACCATCCGCATCCATCGTGGCCTCTGGGGGAAGAAACCAACTCATTTCATTCACCCAAAGTTGCCGGAACTTCTGATCATCCCGAAAAGCATGAATTCTCAGTAGCTCACATTTGTGACGTAATCATTGGTTCATGATGATAATGAATGATTATTTGGTGAAAGATTTCATGATAGATTTTCAAATGAACCATAGGTTGGATCCACCCTCCACTCAAAATGCCAGTGGCAAATGAAGGCTTAGTTCCGCATTCTCTACTATAAATGCGATAATTCTGGTGTCAAAAATTTTCCAGGAATACAAAGAGGCAAAAAAGAACCTTATGTATATTCAGGGATTCACCGGAATTTTCGGGCTGCTAGTCCGGTAAAATTCTGGTACATTCAGGCATACTGTTGATAGAAGAAATCCTGCACCAGTTGATATGTAGTTTGTCCCAGTTTTTATAAGGTTTTATACATCACAGGTGGTGCAGGATTTCTTCCATCAACAGTATTACTGTACAAACTAGCTCTTTGAGGATGCGCTTATTTTGATGGCGTTGGATTTGGGCGCGGCTATGCGCCCTCAATATAAATCTTCCAGACTCTTCAAATCATGATGAACCCGCAATTCGACAGCATCAGTGATCATGACCCAAAACATGAAAATACTCCCAAGAAAGGCGGTGCCTTCATTCACTGCCTTCTCTAGAACTAATCTGCCACCACCCAGAAACTGTGTGGAAATAGATTGAAAAAAGATGGGAAAAGTGGCATCTGATATTCCTCATAGATTTTGCGGGTGTTTTGAGGGAGCCTATTTTTGGAACCCCCAAGAAAACTTTTGGAACCCCCCCAATAAAGGTCCAGTGACTTTGGCAACAATACGTGTGGTTACTAAGCTTCCGGCAAATTTACGTACCCTTCCTGAATCATGAAGAAATTTTCAAGCCATCCCAACAAGTGTTTCCTCTTTTTTTCTCGTTTTCTTGTCTTCCTCCGAGGGGAGGGAAAAGGTGAATAACTTTGGTTTTTGCACCCCAAAATGGAGGTCAGGACACGGCGTTGCCCACGATGTGTAAGCCATAAAGGAAGTGGTTGTCTCGCAAACCATCTGCAATGATCTGCCGAAAGCGAAACCACCGGGGGAAAAAAAAAACGGATTCGTTGTGACTTTATATGGCCCCCTTGGCCCGAGACCAAGGAAATTCCACCAATGTTTTTTTTTCGAAATGTCGTAAAAGCCCGGGAAAAAGTGAAAACAACTGCTGTGCCGGGGATGGATTTTTCTCAATGAAGTAGTCAACTTCAAATGAAACAGAAACACCTCAACTGAAAATTAGGAACCAGGTGATTCAATGTGATTCAATGTGACCTTTTTATCCCCTAGTTGGAGGTCACTTAACCATTGAAAGGGTCACTTAAACATCCCAAAAAGGTCACAAAGAATTGCAAGGAACCAGTTGAAATCATGCATTTCCTTTCGGGAAGGCGAAACTTGTTTTTTCTGCTATGTTCTTTTCAAGGAAAGTAACTATTTTCAGGTGTTCTCGGAAAGCCACGAAAAATGATATGGAGATGCTTTTAGTGCAAACTGTTTCCCTGTGTTTTCGTTGACTCATCTTTGGTTCAAACAAGATTTGACTTATTTGATTGTTTACGGATCTATTTAGCTACAGTGCTCAGCTCCTCAACAAGTTGAAAGCTTGTCATCCCGAATGCTAAGATGCTATGCGTCGGTCTTGAGTGGTTGAATCTCATTTGTTACACTGTTAAACATGATCCTTTCAAAAACAAGAACGACGATGAAGTCCATTGCTCTGTGAATTCTAGATGCAGAAAAAAATCCAATTTCATCCAATTCCTCCGACAGTTTTGTCCACCCCCCACCTTCAAAACTCCCCCAAAGAGAAAAGAAATAAATTACATGCCTTACGACTTTGCCATATTACTTTTTGGTGGGATGGGTCCTTTATTATACATACTTGTAAATATGTACATATATATAACCTTTCTGTGTATCAACATACACACAAACATCTATCCATAAAGATGAAGTGGCTATTTTTGTTACTATCATAATGAAACACCCAAAAAACACCTGCCTCTTTCCATAACACCAAAAAAACGAGGACCGCCTGGCAACTCGTTGATCCTAAGTTGTTGTACTGAGATCCAAATGGTACAAGGTCACCTGAGTCACGGGATGGAAGCCAACAAAACCTATGGGAAAATTCACCATGTGTTGGGTAAAAATATGTTAATCCTCCCATGGATCTTTATGGGAATTTGTATAATTCATGTATGCTGTCTGTGTATATATATATACATATATACATACATATATGTAGTAGTCTGATCATATTTAGGCAGTTGAATGAAACAAAACCTTTGTGATCTTTCATGAACCATGAAGTCACCTGGTTGGTGAATTAATAGTGATCCTGATTTTCTGGCTTATGATGAAATAATCCTTAAATCATATCCTCTGTCGATGAAACAACGACTCCTATTGAGTGAACCTTCGGTCCTGTTAGCTCGCCTGTAAGTGCTTCGCATCTCCTGCTTAAAGGCCCTTCCAAGTATCAACTCAGCTTGAGGTGAAAATTGAGTTTGGGGCCCTGTTTAGCAGGTGCCAAAGATTTGGGGGTCAAAACAAGTCAACATATTATTATATAAGTCCAGGGGCCCCATTTTGTTATATTTTATGGAACTTTTCACTTATTTCAGTTTGGGGGGCACCAAAATAACTCCAGGATTCCGTTTGCAGTAAAAAAAAAAGCCAGTGATTCAACCATTTATTTTCAACCATTTACCGTGAAAATAACGTCCATTTATATATTATCAGCTCGGGGCCCACCTTGAAACAATTTCCCCGAATCCACCATGGAGATATTCGGTCACCAGTTGGGTAATGACAAAAACTTGACGAATTTGTTTTTTTACTGACACTGCTTGAGCCACCGTTCTAAAAACTCGGATACTTTCCATTGAAAGACTGGTTGTTTAATAGGTATCCTTATCTCATGTTTTTTAATGGAAGAATCCCCACATAACTGGGTCGGTAGGATCTCATCCCCCAAAAAAATACCATTAACAACCACCCAGGGGCCCTTTTTTCATTGCTCACTTGAAGGGTCACCAAAAGTTGGAAGTTTTGCGGAAGAGGACCAAGGAAGACCCAACTACTCGGAGCATGGGCCCCCACTTAGGTAACCCCCCATTTATAAGCCATGGAGTTCGGCCATTTGGAAGGGGTGCCTGCAACTCCAATTAGGGGACTTGCCAATGATTAAACACTTACAAGTCGTGGATACTACCGTGACTAGCCTCAAAAATTGAACATGTTCCTTTTGCGGGTCCGTGTAAATTCACACAAGGGTGGCGACTCTTTTGCTTGGCAAGTCAAGGGAAAACCTCACTCTCCAGTTCTCAGACCTTTTGATTAAGCCAGGGAGTTTTGTGACCTCATCTTGGTGCCTTCCGTGATTGAGCCATCCATGAACTAAAGCATCTAATTGGTCGTAAGAGGTCTCAAATAATCTTCCATGGTGAGATTTAGTTTTACTAATTAATATGTACAATCATCTTATATAAATGGAATGTACACATCTTTTTTCCATCTCGTCTCAACCTGCTAGATTTTATGAACATCCACAAAAAAAGGTCATGTTTCTCAACACACAAAAGCGAAAAAAAAAACTCACTGCTTTTTTCCAGCTGCAACCCATGCCACCGTTGCTGGGCAGCTGCAGCCGAGATTCTGAGATTTGTAAGACATGTGCCAAGGCATAAGCCGCCTCGTGTCCACCAGCATCCAGTTGATTCCATGCCAAATCCAAGTCACTTAAGTGCCCACCATTACCTTGAATTTTTATGCCGGGATGCCTTTGAAGGGGGTGGCCAGATTTCGTTTTTGAAAAATGGATTCCGGTGGGATTGGTTTGGGTAGAATTTGGAGTTGTTTCGCTTTTTAATCCGTTTTATGAAAAGTTTCACTAGCTCATCTGGGTCATTGTTTCGCGCATTTTGGACAATTCTTTTCATCGTTTTCGGGCGTTGGGTTGGCAAACTCTGTGGCCATGCAATTGGCCAATCATTCGTCAACAAAAAGCCATAACCAGCCCCAATCAAAAAGATATTATTAGATTCACCACAGAAATAAGGCTTTCGGAAAGCCTGAGTCGGGATTTAGGCAGAACAAGCGAAACTCTACTACGAAACCCTTTCGTACATGCCCCTCGCGCCCTCGGCTGCATGGTGTGAAAGGGAAAAAAGGAACCTTCCCTAGATGCGTCCTAGATGCGTCGAAAGGAACCCCATAAACATGGGGGATACCCGATACACTCCCTGAAACTAAAAGCCAGTCAGTAGTTTGGCCCTGAAAATCAATGGTTGGAAACTTGGGAGCAAGCTTGGCCTAGGGGCTATGTACCTGTTAGTTTCAGGGAGTGCAGGAGATTTCTCTAAGGCGAATCATTTTCAGGTTCAAAAATGCCCAATCGTTTTCGGGTGGCAGTTGGAACATTGATCCAAACTCTTGACATTTAAAAAAAAACATGGAAACAAAAACCCTAGCACCAACCACTGAAGAAAGACCTGCGGAAAAAATGGCAATATTCATGTGCATTCCAGAACAAAAACAAGAGAAATTGAAATCTCATAATTGTTTCATGGTTAAAAGTCAATCTCCAATTGGAAACTCTAACCAACAATTCTCTCCTTCTCCACTTCCTGTTTTTCACTGAACATGTTCAGGCATTGCGGCAGTGCTAAAATTGCCTTCTTCTCCCCCGCAACCAAATGTATCCTAGTTGGCGCTTTCAACCCATCTGACAAATATATGTCAAATTCTAAATCTTCCCCAATTTTCGGGGTGAAAATAAAAAATAGTTGAGTTGCCGCCACCTAGGATAGTTACAAAACACCAAAAAAAAACGCAATTAGAATGCTATTCGCTACGCATGTCAGCGATTTGAAGCCACTAAAAATCATTTCTTCATATCGAACATGGCCCAAACAAACGGCATGGACTTATGGGGCCTACGGACTCCCTAGAACTAACAGCCCGCCAGTTTGCCCCTGACAATGAATGGTTGGAAACTATGAAATGTCCCTTTTTGGGGGAGCAAAAAATTACATGTTCAGGGGCTTTATGAACTGTTACCCTCCAACAAACCAACATATCCCACGTTTTAGAAAGGAAAATCATCTTCAACGAGTGTTTTGGGAAAGGCCGATACCGGGAAAACATAGGAATTCGTACCATCTTTTTCAGGCAACTGGATTGCTGACTTTTAGGGGTTTCAACTTGATGGAAATGAGCAGCAACGGCTGTTTTCCAGGTATTTTGTTTGTTGTCACGACAATTTTTGCTCCGAATTTTCCGGAAAAAGTTTGGCAGATGGACATGTCCCCCCTTTTTCTAACCTCACAGCCAAAGAGATAAATAGGTTTACATAACCATCATGACTCAAGCAAGACCCCTTTGAAGGTGATCTTTTAGGAAAGTTTCCACCCTCAAAAAGGGGACATGTCTAGGTCTGTGGTTGAACCAACCCGTTTCAAAAAATATGCGAAGCATCAAAGTTTCAATCATTTCCCGATCGGGATCCAGGTTTAAAATTTTATTAAAAAATGTTTGAACCCTCCACCACCTAACCTAGACATATCAAGATATCGCATTTTTCCACTTTTCCACACCTGAATTTTTCCTCTGAAATGAACCTTCCAAGTGACGTGCATTCTCCACCACACCCTCCAAGAGTTTGGCGCCGCCAAGGGCGTGTAATCCATTGCTATGCAAGGCCAGGCGCGTGAGACGCGGATGCTGCGCCACAAAGTCACCCAAAGCACCACCTGCGCCGGGGAACGGCCTTAAAAAAACGGCCACCACACCCTGGGTTTCTTGGGGCACCACCTGCGGGGGGAAGCCGAAGTGTGCCTTCTTAGAGGCTGTTTAGTGGTCAAGTTTCAAACTGGGGGTGTTTTGTTGAAACATGTTGAAACAATTTCAGAGATGCAAGTGCACAAAATGTGTGCTTCTTTTTTGAAAGAGATTTTCACCAGTATGCTCCAGTACACTGACATAAATTCTCCACGCTTTTTCAAAATGTTTCAATGCATCTCTTCTGCGTGAACTTTCAACCTTGGGTATGGTTTAGAGGCTGTAAAAAGCAGGTAGATTTATAACTGATCTACTGCAGGCTTGGTTCAAAATGGTTGGAATTGCTGAGACTTGATACCTCTTGGGCACCCGCTAACGGAACCCCGCAAGAATTTTGAACATTTTTTTCCAAGTCCTGTGAAGGATGCCGTGAACAATCTGGGCAAATTAGTATAATTCCCAAACCTGAATGATCAGCGGATTTTGGGGGGGGAGTCCATTAAGAAAACCACAATTTTTTTGGTGACCAACCGACGGACGTTTTGCCCAATAATTTGCCCAGGTAACAATTGATTGAAAGATTTAATACATTTACAACAAATCCAAGGAAACAGGTGGTATTGGATTTTTTCCCTGCCCAGGGCCCAGTCATCGAGTCATCACCAGGATTATTATATTCTGAGTATGGAATCCTTGTAAATCTTTATTTGGCAATGTTACTGGTGGGGTGAGGGGTAGATCCAACATCTCTAGAGATATTTGGCACATCATTAGGATTTCATTTCGAAGTTTTCACATGGAAAATTTCTCCCCGGAGTGTTGGGGAACACCCCAGGCGCCGAGTCATCTTTGCCCCGTGTGATTTGCCTAAACCCACCAGGGCTGTCTCAAAAACCATGGGCTGGAACCCAGAGATTTTGTTGATGTTAACCCAACAGAAGAGTGCATCCAATGTGCTGGAGGGGCTCCAAATATAAAAGGGTATCAGCGAAAAGCAATGAATTACAAGGAAAGACATTCATGCACTATGTATCTAGATTCTTCTATGATTACATATTATATGATTATATTGTGGTGTATGTGGCTTATTAGACTATTTTTGTACAACCGTTGCGACCTAAGCTATCTTCAAAATTGAAGCTATGCCCCTGTTGTTTAGATTCCAAAACCCGTGTTTTCAAACATCTCCGAATGACCCTCTGATTCTCTTGGAGCAAAAAAAATCCAAACACCAACTTCCGCCGCCCTCCATACGACCGGTGGATCATCCCATGACGGTTTCCTAAATCATGGTGATTCATCCTCAAGTCCCCCGAGACCTGGGTTGCTTGTGGGACCCCAAACTCCAAAATTGGGGCCTTGAATCTCTCGTTGCTTCAAGTAGTGAATGGGGGTGATCCAATGCTTCTAGGATTCTTAAGGGGGGGGGGGGGGTNGTTCAAGGGGAGGGGGACCCTAAGGATTCCTAGGGAGGATTGGGGAACCTTAGGGAACATTAGGAATGATTAGGGGAATCACCACCACCCCTTTAAGAATCCTATTAAATGCCTACTAAATTGGGGGGTCATCCATCCTCCTTTCAGTACTGCCCAGGATTCGATGACCCAAAAAGGATCCCAGCCTTCTTCAATGTGATTGTGATTCAACTCCTTGGGAAAGAAATTTGCGAGACCGGAAATGCAACAGGTTTGGTAACGATTCTAAGAAAATCCAAGGATTTTTGAAAAAAGTTGACAGTTAATGATGATATTTCTCATGATGGCGTTATCTATTGGTTCATGCTAACAAAAAGTTAAATCTGGACACATACTAAGAAGAATATACATGTACCTTGGGTACAACACACCTGTCAGCACTGGAAAAAACCCCAGTGAATCATGAAGTTGTTTTTTTTAGGGGGAATATCTGCATACCAAGTATTTGTATATAGGTGTTTCCTTAAATGGTGGTACCCCCATTTCACACCCCAAAATGATCATTTTTAGTAGGAAAACCCATGGTTGTTGGGGAAACCCACCATTTTAGGAAACCCCCATATACACACAAAAACTTGGGTTCCCCATGAATGTCCCCCTTCTTTGGGGTTGCTTCTGCACCCCTTCACCGTGCAGCAAAGTTGGTCAAAATTCCAATCGTTAAACAAAGGGTCATACGGTTGATGGGTTCCGAAATCCGGCTAACCAGTTGAGGTTGGTAGTTTATCCCATTATTTATAGGGTTGTAAATAAATTCTGATGTAGTTATTATGTGTAAGATTCTAAAGTATTGTAGTTTATAAATCATGGTTGTTACCTCCAAAATTAAGCACACTATTTTAGCTGGTATCTACATATATATATATACATATTGTATTGTACTGTGTTTGTTTTATACTATCCAATACTATGATGAATTACAATATATCGTATCACATAATGATATACTAGGCATTGCCATTTTTATACTGTATATTCCATGTTTTATGTTTTATGTTCTACATCAGGTTTTACATGTCATGCATGCATCTATATAAATTGTATTTCAAATATATATTGCTGTATCTATATCATATGCTTCAAATTTCAGATTATATATATACATCATGTATTCTATACTGTATATTGTATATTGTATATGTCGCTCTATTTTCATAAGTGCACAGTATGTTCTAAAATCCATGCCTGGCTCCATGTAAAATTCCACATATTCTGCTGGAATCTCGGAGGCCTTTTCCAAGCAGCATCTTAACTTACCAGAGGGTTAGCTCTCATATATGACAAATGACAAATGAACCATATACTTTCCATTGAAACCTGGTAGTTTAATAGGGATCCTTATGTCATGATTTATGGAATAATCCCAAAAAAATGGCTGGGTAGGATTTCATCCCCATTCATCCCCCATAAACCCTAAACAACCAACCAGGAGCCCTTAACATTGCATGGCTCCAAATGATGATTATCAAATCATTTCAGGTCAAGGTGGATAGAAGTAGAGATGAATTTTTTGACTCTCCACGTCTATTCACTACACAGACACGTGACCTGAAAATTGGCCGGCTTGGAGGAACCTGAAAAAAATCCACCCCAATTGAAGAGGAACATGATCTGAACCATCCAGGTTGTACTCCACTTTCGGGGTTCAAGTCATGCGAGTTTTCCAGGTTGTGGTCCTTGCAACTGCTTACCAAGCAGCTAAGCGTATCAACAGTGGAGAACACAACAAACTCGCAGCCAACTGAGCGATCGCTGCATCTCTCAAGCCATTCCTGAAGGTGAACATGGGACCTACATTGGATGATGTTACCAACCCGAATCAAAATTGGAGGTAGCAACTCTCAAATACCTTGGGTTGTTGGGCTATTGGGTTGTTTTCTTATATCATCCTTATCTTTTTGTTTGGTTGAGTGCCTTCCTCGAGCATTGATGAACTACACCCTATAGTCTCGACTGAAAGGGTACACCGTTTCCAAGTTCGGGGGTAAAAAAACAAATGATTTGGATCTACCACCCGGGCAACCATGATGCAATCGCTCGTGGCAAAGGAGTCGGTCATAGGGAGTTCGGGATTCCCTATCCCAAAAGTATACACCCTGGAAGATGAACGGCTGGAACCTACAGCCATCACCCGTTTAGAGTTTGGAAAATGATCTTCCAAACCATCCACCTCCATGACTTTGGGGGGTTCAAAAATCTTAATCTTCAGGGGTGTAATTCGTCATCCTGGTTCCTGGCCCTTCTGGGTGGGGGGAGGTGAACCCAACAAACCAAAAGGGTAGACGTTGCTTGATATTTTTGGAGACGAAACTAGGCTCTGGTAAACCAAACAATAGAGATGCAATAGTTTCCCCGGTGGAAGCAGTTAGAAATACATGGACTCATTCAGGGGCCCCCCATGTTGCAGCCAGCTATGTTAGTTGATCTAGAAGATTCTGTGGTGTTTTTCAGTTAACTACCTCGGTTGGAATCGGATTTTCAAATGACAAAACAAGTGGCAAGTTGTGATTACACTGATAATGGGGTCATACCCAAGAAATGCTTGCAAAACAAGAGGGCACAAGGTTCCACAACCAAAAATGAAAAACCAAAAAATGCTTAATTTGAAGATGAGATTTTTTTCCCTTCCCTTCAAAACCCGCTATTTTCTCCCAAATCTTCGGTGGTTTTCAACCCAAGGAACACGGACAAATCTAACCACCGAAGCTGCGGTAATTGCCTGGGCCAGCCAGTCCGTCTACGACAACATCAAAGATGACTTTCTTGGAAGTTTTTAGCTGCACCTTGGTATACTATATGTACATCTCTACTCTCTATAATATGTATGCATAGTATGCATATATATTTATATACACATAGTCACATAGATATGTACACATGCACCATGCAAAAAAATTATGTGAAGGCCTAAAAAAATCGGATTTGGAAGAGGAGTTTCCTTTCAAAGATTGAAATTTGGGGTTGTTTTAGATATGTACATATTGGAATGTCGTCACTGAAAACATGAACTATTACAAGAAGAAGATTCAGCTGTTCTACAATCCACAATCCATGTCTTTCATGACTACACCCTGGAAGATTAACATTTGGAACCCCCAAAAATGGAAGCTTGGAAGATGATTCTCCTTTTCAATTGGGTGTTTCTTAGGGTTCCAAACGTTAATTTTCAGAGGTGCTGTGTAGATAGTCAATCTTGTTGCTCACTAGCTTTTGGCAAATCGTGGCATCGTCACTTTCTGATACCAGCTAGGTTCAAGAGGGTGCACCCAAGATATCACAAATTACCCTCCTTGAAACTAACATAGCCCAAGAAAATCCCCATCTTTCCTGGTAAATACCAACAAAATGGTGGACCAAAGTCGTAAACCCCCATCCCCGAAACCACCGTTTCAGCCGATCTTCGGGCAAGATCGAAAACTTGTGGTCAGCGCATCAACAAGTAGCAAACTTGAAAAGAAAAAAACAGCGTTTCAGATGTTTCACCGTTGAAGCCATGACTTTTCTGTTAAAGCTGGGGTAAAAAACTGCAAGGTTGCCAACGGTGGCAGTCCGGAAGGCCCCCAACGTAAATCTTTTTCAGTTGGAAACAAGATACGAGTACCCTCCTAGAAGTTTAACATAAAGCTGATGGTTCAGAAATCCGGTTCACCAGTTGAGGTTGGTAGCTTACCCCAATATTTACATGGTTTTTTCAAATGTTTTATACATCCCAGGTGGTCGTTTGGCCGGAAATTTCAGAAAACTCTCATAGGGAAAATGGTGGTGCCCTTGGGGTGGTACCCTTGATAATCAACCCCTTTTTGCACCTTGTATGGTGGGTATTCATTGGGTATATCCCCTTTTAAAAGGGCTCCTTGGAGGGGTTTAACAGCCAGGGTACCATCCCAAGTTGCCAAGGGTACCAGCATGTTCCGTATGAAACTCAGCACACGTTCCATTGGTCCATCTTATGAACTAAGATTGATTCCAGTTGGGGATGTTCCATCGGACCTGGGGGATGTTCCATCGCACTTGGGGATGTTCCATCGACTCTAATCCCAGGAATTTCTTTCATTCGTTGGAACTGAAATCACTCAATTTGTTCAACACTGAATTCTGGTGGTAGTCATTTTTTGAGACAAGAAAGATTGGGTTTTTGTTTCCCAAACCCAAGGTTGTTGTTGCTCGCAAAACATGCTGTGTTCCAACCAAGAATTTTATGATCCATCAAACCGGGGAACTTTTTTTTGGCCAGTCACGTTTTAACCGACTTTCCAAAATTGCTGCCCTTGAAAAATGCCACCGGCTGTTTACTTGTCCAAAAGATCAGGAACATGCTACCGATGCCACCAAGGCACCTCTGCTGTAGACATTTCGCCAAAGCAGAAGCACCTTTAAAACCGATGTCATTGTGACAGAGATCCAGCATTTCAGTCTGCCTCGTTGCGGAAAAATGGCTGAAATCCAGTTCTTGGGGTACCGGGCTGCTTATATGGTGGGCTGCAAGAATCCCTATACTAAAACGCCAGGGTGGTCTTTATTCTGGATGGTCAGTAAGTTAGGTATGGTCTAACCTAATAAAGACGACTATATAAAACATATTTTGGCTTCAACACACCTGTTTATACATATAAATATCATATATCATATATATATATACATCATCTATCTGTCTATCTATCTACAGTATCTATCTATCTATCTACCTAGCTACCTAGCTACCTAGCTATCTATCTATCTATCTATCTGTCTGTCTGTCTGTCTGTCTGTCTGTCTGTCTGTCTGTCTGTCTGTCTGTCTGTCTGTCTGTCTGTCTGTCTGTCTGTCTGTCTGTCTGTCTCCGTCTCTCCCTCTCTAATATGAATCCTGCAGTCCGGTGAAAGTCACCATTGCTGTGATTTGTAAATAAAAAAACTTAGACGCTCCGCATACATGGAGGAGGAGGAGGAGGAAAGGTGTGTCACAAATGCACATATTATATACACATTTACTCTAGTTTCAAATTCTGATGATTCACCGAATTGGCAACGCTTGAAACAAGGAGAATCTGCCTGTAGGTTTTGTCTGTCAGCAACTACGTCATTTTTTTCCTGCAGGGAATGGCTTTGTAACTTTGTAGTTACCCTGCGGTACCGATATTTCTCAAACACGCATAACCTGCTGACATGATATTAAGAATAAGAAATGCAAATACACACCTTTCAAAAATGAATCGAGCACTTGCCTCAATCCCCATCTAGTTGTTCATTTGCTGAATCATTTCGGGAAAAAATGATGTGCCTTCAAAGATTTGCTCATCACCAAACTCCGAGCGAACTTGTATTCATCTCATACTCCCTTCATTTGAAACCCAAGATGCAAAGGGAGCTTAGATACCAACACCTGATGCAGTGACACTGCAGTGATCCGATGGGGGGGTTTCAGACTAACAGGCCTCACTCCTGTAACTTTGAAACATAAAAAGATATGGGTAAAAGGAAGAGATGTAAAAAAAAACCTACATCCATGGTGCTCACAATGTGCTGGCAGCATGTGTTTTCTGGTACATACCCATTATTTTCACAAAATCTGCGTTTTTCGTCTGTCCCTCCTTAAAAAAATTCACCCATTCAGCATCAACTCCAGATCTGGATGCCATGGAATTTTATAGGGTCCACAACCATGGTGTTTGAGGATGTTGTTGTTAAAAAACACCCAAAGACTAAGATGACAAATGTGTAAAAACAACGGTTTGATTTGAAGATCTACACCTGCGAAATTTAACATAGCCCATGAAAATTGATGGTTGGAAGACTAGTTTCCTTTTGGGAAGGCCTATTTTCAGGGGCTATGTTAAATTTCCGGGGTGTATCTACATGTTCTATTAAAAATAAAGTTATGTTTCCACTGCAATCGCTATGTTAGCTTATTAGCAGCCTGGAGCCTTTTGAAAAAAATCCACCATTTCGTGACCTTTTTTTTATGGCTTTGGGATAAGGTGGCTGTGTGATCCAGGTCGTTCTTCTCCACATTGATTAGTGGGAGTTGATACATCCCTATTAAAATAGACAACAGTAAATCACGAACCGGAAATCACCTAATGATAATCATCTATTGATACATCCCTGTTGTAAATCATCTATTGATTGATAATCTATATATATATAATTATTTGACAGGTGGTGTATGGTGATTGGTTTCATGGCTGTTTGTGGTCCAGGCAAGTATCAAAGAATTGTGACCGGATGGATTCCACTAGTCGACATCTGAACAAATAGCTAACTCGCAAATCCATTCTGGAACTCTGGGTCGGAATCTGAGAAGGGGATGTGAGTGAAAAACCAACCTGACTTGAGAGAAAATGTGATGCAAAGAACTTAAAACCTGCCGAGTTCACCCTGGCAAAAAAATTGGAACCTGACTTGTGCCTGGGAAATCTTTGTAAGGATGGGACCCATCCCAAATTTTGTTCTAAAGTTCCACGTTTTTCAGCAGGTAAGATCATGAGATCTTGTTTAAAAAGGTTTTGTAATTGCGTATTCATCATCGGTTTTCTTCAGAGCTTTGGTCTTTGCACAGTGCCACATGGGGCTAAAACAGGCCAACAAGAAAGGCTGTTGTAAGATGAAAACCTAACATTACGGAACCACCCCTGACACAACACGGAAATAAATGGGTGGGCTATGAATGTTATGATTGCTTCACCAGACTCCCAAATAAGGCTATGTCAACGACATTCCTCCTACTAAACTACCATCCAAAAGGAGAAATCCATGGCATAGTGGCGCCACGAAACAATTCACTGATTTTTTATTTAGCCGCTTGGTGCTCTTTGAAGTACTCTCGATACCTGGTTTCATTTGACAAGCTTGCGCCAATCTCCATTTTGTTCTCAGGATTATATATCATTGTTCTGGGTAAATTTGCTTTAATTCCTAAACCTGAATTAAGGGCATGTTGAAGGGATTCCCTTACTTTTCACAACCATTTGGGGTGACAAGTTCGGCGGGAAAAAGGTCGGTTACTACCATACTTTGCCCAAAAATATGGGCCATAACCTCCAATGAGATTTAAACACTTGCCGGTTCAAGATGTACTTCGGCCCTTGGTGCACACAGACATTCCATTTGGTACAAGATGGGCTTTTCAAAACCCAGTGAAATAGGGGAGCTTTGAATCTCTTCATAAGGGTTTGTTTAAACCCCAGTTACCCACAAAACCAGTGGGTTTTTTTCGCGTGTTTAAGCATTACCCTGCCCATTGATATAGGCCAGTTATCCATTTACAAGGTTAGTTATGGGGGATATAACCCCATTGATAACTGGTTTGTTGGCCCACCTGCTTGCGCTACCTTTTCCTCAATGACTGGCCCCCAACCTCAATTCCTTGCCCCGTAAGGCGTGCATCACGTAGACGCCAACGAGAGAGAAGTCCCAAGGGCAGTAAGTGACGATCACATAACCTGATCTTCCAACAAACACGTTACGAAACCCTGTGACTTTTGAGGATTCTGGGGTTCTTTACACCCCCGAAAAACTAACATGGAACCCGAAAATGATGGTTTTTAATAGGAAGCTCCTCTTCCAGGGGTTCATTTTCAGGTTCCATGTTAGTTTTCGGGAATGTAGCTCCTCATTTAGTAGAAGAAATACATCTTCACATCCAAATCGCTCTGTTCATCGCTCCCCCAAGTCAGGGGCCCAGCCCACCCCTAAAAAACCAAGACCCCTAAAAAAACGAACTAGAAGTTCCAAAAAAATTCCCCCCGAAACTTGGACCCCATCATTTTTTAGTTGAACCAGCTGTTAGTTTTTCAGGAGTGGCTGGGTATATCTACTTAAGCACAAAAAAATATCGTCAACTCCCCGGAAAGTTTGATTGAACGGCCTTGGGTTGTTGGTTGCTATGTTTTTTTCCGGAGCAAAAAAAACAACGGGTTGAAAAACGAAATCATGTTCCGGATCAGATGATGTACAAATTGAGTTTGCGTACAGTAAAAGGTGATGATTTAGAAAGTAGTAAAATCATGTGCGACTTTCGATCATTTTGGGGAAGGTACCCCAAGAACTTGTTCAATCAAAAGCTGGCAGACATAACCTGTCGCATGGTGAAATTGAAATATGTATCACCCGGTTTACACCCAGAAAACTTCAATAAATACATGCAAATGATCCTGCGATGATGGTTTGCTCTAGACAAAATGAATACACATATTGTTTGTTGTAAGCTCTGGTTCTATCTCTTTGCTCTTCATGATTCATAAGGTTGAGATATTTGTTGGGTTTTATGTTTGAACAGCTCCCTTCTTCGAGAACTTCACCCCAGCCTTTAAAATGTAGAGACCTTGGGGTTTTCATGTTGGAGAACCAACTTCTGTGATTTTAAGGTACCAACCTGATACCTGCTACCTGGTACATATCCATCCAATCATCTGGACAGATTACACAAATTAATTCCGAAACAAACCTGAATTAAGGGCAGTCTTTTCAGAAAAGATTCCGTTCCCCAAAAAACTTATGGGGTGCCCAATCCGCGGTTTGTTCGCTATAGTTTGCCCAGATGATATATCCCGCCATGTGGGGATGTTGGTCAGGCCGCTACTTGTCGGTAGATGTTTTGGGGGCTCAAATCATGTTTGAGACACGTCAAAACATATGTGTACACTATAAAACTACGTCTATATATATTATTAAAGTCAATACCAGAAAATATATTCAGGTGAATTCAAAGAAGCGCAAGTTCCAGTTGCTACTACCATTTCCCTCCCTGCATCTTGCTTTCAAAGAAATCGACCGAGTGAAGCGTAGGGAACTTTCACACTTCAAAATTCCGCAAGTTCAGCGGGTTCCGACGAGATTCGGGCAGCCATTTCTCTGCCACCCTTTTTTTCAATTTTGCCTTTCGAAAATTGAAAACGGTATACCCTCCAAATTGTTGACATATTCCACACGTCCTCCCCCCTTAACAAAAAAAACAACAATTCCCAAGCACCTCGAAAAAATGGGAGAAAAAGATCATGAATCATCTGCATGTTGCTTCCAACGGTTTGCCACCCATTTTTCCCACCCTTTGTTTTTCAACCTCCCAGTGACATCGCTTGAAGTTGCAAATCTCCAAAACCCAAACCGCTAAGCTCCAAGGTATCTCGACATCGTCTCTCCTGCCGAGAGGAAGTCTGTGACGAAAAATTTCCCCCTGGTGTGAAATCTTGGCAACGCAAGGGTGACTAGCTTAACTGACTACATGACTAGAGGAGGCATCTCCTAGTAATCTCAACTTGTGGGTGAATGATGAATCAATGAAGGGGAATGCTTGGGTGTTTGTTTGTGTACCACCATAAGATTTGAAATCACAGAGGAAAAAACGAACATATCCCACCCTGAAAAAAAAGGGGAAAATCATCATCTTCAAAAAGTGCCTTGCTATAGTGATATGTTAGTTCTGAGGAGGGTAATTTTTTAAGGCAAGACTAGATAGGACCAACTGAGGCACTTTTGCTGGTATCCCAACTTTGAATCATAGGAAATTCAAGGTTTCAAGTTGATCTCGGGTGATCTATCATGACATGCTTAGGTGAGCAACTCCATCTCATTCTAAGTACTCCCCCGAAAACTAACATGTCCCTGAAAATCAATGGTTGGAAGATGTATTTCCTATTGAACTGGTCCCTTTTCAGGGGACATGTTAGTTTTCCGGGGTGTAAATCAGTCTATAAAGAATCCACCATCCAACTAAACTCTTTGGATGTTTCAGGAATGACTCTGATTGAGTCAAATTTGTTTCTGATATTTCTGCACCCAAAACATTCCTTGTTTTCAATGGATAGGGGTGTTTTTCGGCCACTTGAATATGTTGGGTACCTATCCAGACTTCACGACCTATCCCTCCACTTTTCTCCCTGGCTTAAAATGTTTATACATGACATACAGCATCCTATCCACGCCAGCTGCCGAAAACAAATTCAACTTACGCAGTTTTTCATCCAAAAAGTTGAACGTTCAACCATTCACAAGTTCATGATTCGAAACAAGTTCATGATGTGGGACTTTTCTAAGATCTGTTTATGTCGTATGATGAATCGGGTATATTTGGTACTCGAACTAATTATTATGCCAACTCAGGGTCGGACTATGTCCATATATTCACCACCGTTGCCTGAGCCTTCAAAAACCTCCATTCGGAAGTTGCGTGGGTTCACTTTCCGCAGACTTGCAAGCCCTGAATTTTCCATGCATTTTTTAAGGTGCTTCGCTTGCTTAACTACAATTCTTAGGGGGAAGTCAGTAGTTTTAAGTTTTGCGAAACCTCAAATCCTGTTCTTTTTCAGTGTTACATATTTGTACATTAGAGGTCTCCAAAAAGGAAAACAAACAAGTTTTTTGTATATACCTCCGAGGGGAAAAATGTGTTCCCCCATTCAATCTAATTGAATTCATAGCAATATTCATGGTGCATGGACCCATGCCCAATGGGAAGGTCACACACTCAGCCATTCGGACCATGAAATAAAAGTTTAGGCTTTATTTTTCCTACTACATATGTATCAGTGTATCAGTGTATCAGGGTTATATCTAGTTGTTGGTTTGGGTTGGGTGCTTTGGGGTGTTCCTTATAACCCGAGCTCATATTATGATCAAAGAAAAAACACCACAAAACTTTGATCAACTTGAAAAGCCATCTGTCTGTGAAATTTTCCAAAAAAAAAATGCGGAAAAAAAATCACGCGTTTTCCCCATGGGGTTGGACCAACCAACCAAATCACCTAGGTGGTCGGCTTGGTTTTTTTCCAACAGGACACCACTCCTGTACAGCACGTGCAAATTTGGGCAAAAGCCCTAACTTGGCACAGGCATCCTCGTAGTATCCAAAGGACAAGCGCCGGCCACCACCTTTTTACGGTTTACAGCGAAATCAGAGGGACATTTTCGCATGAGAAATTTCGGGGTCATAAAAAAAGACAACAACCCAAACAAAGCAGCAAAAAACTGGGAAATCCCTCAAAATTGCCATACATTTGTATTGTTTGATATCCCCAAAATTGTTTTTTAAATATAATGACCCCTGTGAGAATGATACGCAAACAAACGCCATCAATCCAACAAAAAACTACAAACCAAACCGCAATATCCGGATATAGGATCCACTGGGGATGAGGTCGTATATTTTCCGATCCATGAATGGTTGACTTTTGTGATGATTTATCATGAGTCAGGAGTCATGAGGGTAGGGTTTACCATGATCTTTGCTTTTTGCCATTTTTACCATAAGAGTATAGTTTACCATGACAAATATGGCAAAAAATATTGCCACTGTTGTATCATGAGTCATGATAATATAAGACTAGTGATCATAATAACAAGACTGACTAATATTGATGATAACAATAACTAATGCATGATAAATAACAATCATCATCATCATCATCATCATCATCATCATCATCATCATCATCATCGTCATCATAGTTGTCATCATCATCCTACTTCTTAATCCCGACTAAAGGACATTTGGGGAAAATGGTTGAATTCCTTTCCGCCGCCTTCCTTTCCACAGCCTTTTGTTTGAAGGCGAACAGTGACACAATGGCTGCGGCATTTCAACATTTCAGCGACATCCCTCCAATCGCCAAGTGACCCAATGACCCTGGCAACACATCTGAGTGTTGCAAACTTTGCAGGCTCTCAACAAAAGTCAAGCTCTGAAGGCCTGCTGGCCATGTCACGTTGTCCAGCGTCTGATTAAAGCGTTGCCCAAAAACGATACTTTGAAGGCCTGCTGGCCATGTCACATTCTCCAGGCTCTGGTCGAAATTGTGACCAAAAGTCAAGCTTTGCAAGCCTTTTGGCCATGGCACATTTTCCAGGCTCTGATCAAATTTCCGACCAAAAATCAAACTTTGAAGGCCTGCTGGCCATGTCACATTGTCCAGGCTCTGATCGAGTTTGTCACNTTGTCCAGCGTTTGATTGAAGTCTCCCCCATTAAAACTCAAACTTTGAAGGCCTGCTGGCCATGTCACATTGTCCAGCCTCTGATTGAAATATCCTTCAAAAGTCAAACTTTGAAGGCCTGCTGGCAATCTCATGTCAATGTGATGAATTTCCTGATGAAAAGTCAAGGTGCGAAGGCTTTTGGGCAAATTGCGCAGCAAGGCAGTCTTTTTGGGACTAACCCCTGTCATTTCGGTAATCCCGCTCAATGAGAACTCTTCATCCTCAACCCTGTGTCCGTGGGCAAAGCGCCAGGCAGCATGCAAATTGACAGGCACGTAGGTAGCCGACACCTGTGCCCGTTGAACCCCAAGTCCTTGTTGTTGCAGACTTTCATTCAGCACAAGCCTTGAAGTATGAGACACAACCAACTGAAGGCCCGGTTTGGATGGAACTTTGTCCAAAATCATCTTCCACAAATCATGACCAAGCATGGAGTCTGCTACATTCAATGTCACCATGCATTCGCCACTGATGCTTAGCACTTCCAGCTCTATCAGTCCTTCTCCCACAGCGTTGCTCACGCTATCATTGCCGTGGATGCGGCGGCGCTTGTTTGGCAGCCGAGACGAATCCATCAGAAATCGGGCGAATGCAGCCAATGCGGACGTTTATAAGGGCATGTAGAATGGCGAATTTCAAGTGATAGAAATT
Organism: Breviolum minutum Mf 1.05b.01; assembly: GCA_000507305.1. Classification (NCBI taxonomy): domain Eukaryota; class Dinophyceae; order Suessiales; family Symbiodiniaceae; genus Breviolum; species Breviolum minutum. The sequence continues at coordinate 84,725 of DF240604.1, forward strand.
CATGTTCAGAAAGTCAAGTGTTACAATTTTTTCATTTTCAGACAGCATTTTGAACCATCAGAACTACCAAGAATGGGTGAGGTTTTTTTCACCCTCTAAAAATAGGATACTAGGATACATCAAATCTATCAACCTCAACCGGTCCACGTGGCCGAGACCGATCTGCCAAGGATTGATTTTTGTATCCAAGGTGATGGGTGGGTGAAAAAAATCCAAAAGATCGGAGTCGGACCCCCCCAAAACTCACATGGAAGCCAAAAAATGGTTGTGGGTAGATGTTTTTCCTTCTCCAAAGGGGGTTATTCTCACATTCCGAATGTTCGTTTCCCCCCCCAAAAAAAAAACTGGCAATTTTTCTGCACTGTGGGCCTTTCAAAGGTCCATGAAAAATCGTGACCAAACCAAAGACGGTTGGTCAAAGAAGTTTGGTCACGAATTGAATCACCTGGGGTCCCTGGGGTCCCTTTTTATAGATGGCATAGTCGTTTTTGATGAACATATCTGACAGCTGATTTGATCTTGGCATGTGACTCAAGTTGTCCTGGGTTTTGAACAACAACTTACAAAAATTGCAACCACACTTCGTGATGATTTCTGCTTTGTCAATGGCACTTTTCTGAACGAAGGCGTTCGTTCCGCTTTCTCAAGTGAGCCAAAACAGCCGCACACCTCGCTGTTCGACATTCATGCTGTCCAAACCTCCGAAAAAGACTCCATTATTTGATAGTGATTTATTGGAACTAAGAGTCACAAACGAAGGTTTTTTTCTGGATTCCCTACTAAAAATGGAATAATCCAACGTGGTGTTGGACCACCAAAACTCTCTAAATGCGACCAAAATCTGAACACATACAGATCGAGATGACTTTTTGAGCAGTTTTTTATTCCAATAGCGGACTGAACACTCCAATTGTAGTACTCTTGGGAAACACAAACTCATTGTTTCAACTTCCTAAATCTTAACCACAAATCTTCATTTCGCAAGTCCTAATCCCCTCAAGTGGCTCCAGTCCTGGGACCCAACTGCACCTGGCTCCGGAGTAGTTGGGCTGGTAGGTGTTATAACGCTCGGCAGTTCCAAGATGACACCACGCGACTCGTTGCCGTTGCTTTTGGAGGTCGGTACGTTCCCGTTCCCGTTGGGAGGAACCGGGAACAGCGTGCCAAAGGAAGCTGTACCTGAAAAATATCGGGCTGGAAGGTCCGTAAGGGTTTTTCGGGAAATGTGAGGTAGTTAGAGAGAACAGTCAATAATCTACATACATGTGTATGTATATATATATATACTGTATGGTATTTATATAAATATATGCATATATACATATCGGTATATCTCTAAAAACAGTTGTAGCAGTTGTAGACATAGTACATACCAAGCCTGTCTTTTAGATATCTTTCGTTGGAATGAGCTTCAACCGCCTACACCCGCAGGGTTATAGGAAGTTAAAAGATGACGAGTGCCTGGAATGTATTGCCAATCCAGTAGTCAATTCGGCACCCCGAAAATTGAACAACCAGCGATTTGTCTTTTTTGTGAAATCAACACAAAAAAGTATTCAACTGTTCCTCACATTCAAAAAAATACGTTGCTAACTTGGTGGTTTTTCCGCACCCGTTTGAAAAATATGCAACCATCAAGTTGGATTCCATCTCCCCCAAGTAGTAGGGGGTGAAAATTCAAAAGATGTTTGCTACCACGACCTAGCACTTGGATTTTTTGACACCCTGTATGAGGTATCCTAGCTGAAGGGATTATGGGGACATTAACCCTTCTTTTTTTGGCACTTGGATTTGATAAAAATTCGAAACCACTCAGTTTACATCTCGGAAGATTAACAATAGAACCTGAAAAAATGATGCCTTGGCTATTTTGATATTCATCTTCCTTTCAGGGGAAAAGGCCCGAGTTTTTCAGGTTCCAGCCCTTCATCTTCCCAGAGGTGTATGGGGATGATTCAGCTATGTTCAGCTCACATCATCCATGGAACGTTTCAACATAGTAGTGCTCGAGGAAGCGGTCGGTGAAGCGCTCAAACTTTGCATCGCCCGAGCGATAGAGGCCTCGTTGGTATCTACCCGGTTTTTGGTTGGGGGGATTCTGGGTAGGAAAGCCTCCCTGAAACGAACAAAAATTCGCCCCCTGAAAATGGATGGTTGGAAGACAATCGTTACGATTTTCCTTTTGGGGCTAAGCTTGGCCTGTTTTCAGGTGCGAAATGGCTGTTAGTTTCAAGGAGGGTAGGCTGAGTAAACTATAAACCCCGCACACACCGAAAATGAGTCCCGAGAGTCACCTAAAACATTCACCATTTCAAAAGGAAAGGATCATCTTCCAACCAGCATTTTTCAGATATTCGTTACCCTCCCCAAAACTAACATAACCCCTGAAAATGGGCCATCCCAAAAGGAAACCAAGCATCCAGTTTCAGGTGCTATGTTAGTTTTAGGGAGGCTAGTTTTTTCGGAGTAGTAACACTTCACCAACCCAAATTGGCACGATTTTGGAAGGGTTTCCCTTTTCTCAACCACATTGAAAAGTGAGGTCGACTGACGTCATTATAGCGTGCCCAGGGTAGTGCACCAGCCTTGCTCAATAAATCCTCGGAAGCAAAAAGGTATGTGCTTGACGTACTGTTAATGGTTTAGAAATCCTGCTAACCATTTGAGGGAAAGGTAGTTTATCCCCATTTTTTACATGGTTTTACCACCATCCGAACGGTGGTTGGGAATGGGATTTCTGAAGCATCTTCCCAGTATCAATCTTCACCAAGAAACCTACCCTGTTGAAACCTCTCGGGGTCAATGTGCTCATGATGTCTTAGGGCAAGGTGCTCATGTTCATACTGTTGATGGAAGAAGTCCTGCACCAGTTGATAGGTAGTTTATCCCATTATTTACAAGGTTTTATACATCCTAGGTGGTGCAGGATTTCTTCCATCAACAGTATCATCCCAACACCTTTGGGGTAGAGACATCCACAGCATCAACAAACCTTGGGGGTGAAGGTTAATGAATCACCGAATCACCTCTTCCACGAAATCTAAAAACCACCAAAAGGTGAAGCATGAATGAAATATCATGAAAAGCATGGCTTGTTTTTTTTGGGACTCTTAAGATGACTCATTACACAACCCTAGTGAAAGAGGCGTTCACCGCCTACACCAACTAAAACTATCAGGGTGAACTGATCACTGGGAACATTTCACCCTATGTTTCTCGCATTTTTTTTTGAAAAACGTATAGCGAAACAAAAAAATCCCCACCTGCGAAAACTGACCTGGATACCCAAAATAATGGGGCCTTGGAAAAGCTGACTTGCTTTAAATCTGGCCATTTTTGGTATCTATTCTCTTTCTCTAGATTCTAGATGCTTGCAACCAACAAAATTGTCCATTTTGGATTCTCTCCCCCCAAAAAAAAATGGTGAAAAAATCGAAACCATCTTTGAAATCAGAATGTGTGTGTGTGTCCCCAGTTCTCCCTTCAAAAAAAAAAACATTTCAGACCACAAACAACTCGGTGCGGAATTGGGCTTCCCAGCTGAAGGTTGCGAAATGGCTCGCTCTTTCCTCCGCGTTGTTGTTCCCGGCCTTCCAAACCAAAAAAAAAACAGCGTCATCAATGATGGTGCCAGGGTGCCCTTCCATGAGTAACGTCCCAACATGCGAAAGTGTTGAGCTAATTTGGTGGTTCAACCATATCTGATTGAAAAGCAATATTCTGTTTTGGATTTATATATACCTAGAACCCAACTGACCTCTATTTTCATGGTGAACCCTCCAGAACAAGGCCCTTTTCAATCAAAACAATGGTCATTTGGGTTCTAGGTATATATATATATATATATTGATATATCTACATACATCTTTCAATAGTGAAAATTATGTCACCATCAAAAAAGTGTCTTCATCTTGCCCAAGTGTTCAGGGTGAACAAATAAACCACGAATGAAAAGTGGGGCTGTTGGATGTGATTGGCCCCACAGGTAACAGTGAAACCTAACAATGCCATTGGTAAGATGAAATCCAAAATCAAAAACATACTGTTGATGGTTCAGAAATCCCATTCCCAACCACCCGACATGTATGAAACCCTGTAAATCATGGGATAAACTACCAATCTCAACTGGTGATGTCTTCACCATCAACAGTAGCATAGTAAATGAATAATTCATCAACCGATGATATGTTTTTTTCACATACATTTCTCAGGTGCTACTGTTGATGCTTCAGAAATCTGATTCACCCTGTTGAGTTTGGTATTTTGTCTAGCTCTTTACGGGGGTTTGCAGTAGGTATCCCAGATACGGCGTGGTTTCATTTGTCACCATGTAGTAGTCGTATTGGTTCTCACAAAGCTAGACATCCAGTCATACCTCGCTTTGGAGACGCATTTTTTCGGCATGTTTTGGGGCTCCAAATACCTTCAAATTGTGTTGGGAGGTTCAGGGAGATTTCCCTGAAATGTTCGGGGATTTCCCTGAACCAAAACGCGAACCCAAAATTGGGGGCTCAAAATAACCCACATTGGTGAGACTGTTATCTGGGCAAATGTCTATAATGCCTAAACCTGAACTAACGGCATTTTTGGGGGGAATACCCGCAAAAAAAAAAAAACACCATCTGCTGGAATTCCCAACCGGCGGGAACTGGTCGCTGTAATTTGCCTATATATAGACTGTTTTGTCTTCCATTCGACTTGCTTTTCCCAGGCTTCGAATTTGGTTTTCTCTCTTCTCCGCTGCTTTCAGGTAAACCTGGATCTAACCTCATTCCCTCGAGAAAAAACACAAAAAAAAAACTGACCAAAATCTCCACATTTACTGGACTAGTAAGATGATTTCCCTCAATGCTTCATGGTTTTACTTCCCCGAAAAACTAAGATGTCCCCTAAAAAGGGACTATTTCTGCAGGGAAATACATATTCCAACCATTGATTTTCAGGGGACATGTGAATTTTTCAGATCTTTCTCCAGTACTTTTTTTGTTCTAAGATTCTGCAGACTTGATCCTCAAGATGCCATCTTCGTAAAAATCTACACCCCCCCAAAAAAAATGCAGCTGGAAAGTGAAGGTTTACGGTGGGACGAAGAATCACATCCTGGGCTAATGGGGTGGTTGGGGGGGGATAAATCCAACATGTAAAATATCTAGTCACTAGTTGCTGGTTGATTTAACCCAGGGTCAAAAATCTAGTTGGAAATACAGAAAAATAATGAAACCACCAACTCCATCAACTAGATATGTTTCATCAACTAGATATTCATCAACTAATGTATCCAACCCACTTGGAAAATATGCTCGTCAAGTTGCATCATTTCCCCAGGGTTGAAAATTTACAGAAATTTTGAAACCACCACCCATATAGACATTATTGGGTCTAAACTCCCATGATTTCCATTATCGGATAAACTCATCAACAAAAAAATACTCGGGCTTCATATGATATATGTATGTGTACATCATATATCCATTATATATATATATATACAAATCTTTTTTTCGGCTTCCTAGTGTAAATGGTGGGATGCCTATCTCCATGTTTTTTGGGGGACAGGAACTTCAACCCTTCAACCCTATACACATCGGTTGGATTGGTTGGTTGTGACAACCATCCGCCTCAAGTGGCCATCTAATAAACTTGGCCATGGACTCTTAGGAGAACACTTCCTAAACGAAACGAAGTGACGAAGGTCGGCAATTTGGAGAACGGGTGGTTTTTCGCCGAATTTTTGGTTGGCAGTCTTTTTTTTATTCAATATGACATGTCTAGTTGTACAGTATTCATGTCTAAGATATGTTTGTGTTTGTTGTTCTTCTTGTCACCGTTGCTACCGTCTTATCATTCCTGCACACTTGCAGGTGGCAAACGGAATGTATGCATGTATATATATATATATGTATATATATTTATACATCTAGTGAACAAGCCATCCTATAAGAATGAACATGAGAAATAGTGCAAACCACTACCTCAACCCACATGACTTTTCAAACATAATACCCCTTCACCTCCAGATCATGACCTGGCTCTTACCTGCTCAGGCACTCTCTTTCAAGCTACATAAGAAGTGTAAGCATGTCGTAACCTAGATACTTAGACACCAATAAACCACATCACACACATCACTCCACCTCTTGCTTTTTCTACCCTTCTCCACTTCTGTAGAGTTTTGGGCGTTTTCTTCGCAACCCCATGGGTGCATCGCAAACTAGAGCACCCACGAAATCTTCCGAAAAATCGCCACATAAGATAGATGAGATCGGGATATTTCACAGGATCGCTGTACAGGTGGGCAAGGAAAAACTCATATCGGTGTGACTCTCTAAACCTTTTCCAAACAATGACTTTGTTTTTGATACTGTATCTATGACAAAATGGTGGATAATCCAAAAAAAACAGACAATGTGAAGTGCATTGAGTTTCTGAAGTTAATTTTCTCTCATATTAGGATTCCTGATTGATGATTATCTCCTTCTATCACATCGAGGGGAGGTCGAATGCCCACCATGGAAAACACCAACTTGCGAAAAACCTCAGATCTTGAATCCGAAGGTCTCCTAGTGTTCAGGATCTTTCTAGTTGAATTTTCATCAGGCTTCAACCAACCTGGAACGTCAAGGTCCTTCCAAACGTCAAGATCACCGCCAATGTTGAACGGCAGTGACACAGATTGACACAGATTGTTCATGTTTCTAGGGGTCAGATGATGTGTTTTTTCTTGTGGAAGGCGTTGTTTGTTTTCAATTTCCAGATGTACACCCGTTTTTTGAAACAAGGGAAATGTTTTTTGTTGAGACCGAACCAAAACATTCTTCGTTCTCAGCTCCAATCTTGACGCCCCAAGACTGTGGTTCAAACCCCGGAAAAAAGATGGCATTTTTGCCACTGACCACAAAGGTCCGAAAACTGATCCTTCACAAGGATCTTCTCCAGATTCACCTGCCTGTTTCTTGCTTGGCTCAGGGAAAGATCCCGCCTTTTTTTTTCGGCCACGTGGGGGCCCGTGCTTGATGCTATCGCAAAGGCTCCTAAATCTCCGTGGATCTTGTCTCAATTGGTGTCTTGACACTTTGGGGTCTTGCATCAATCACGAAGAGAATGCTACCCAACACAAAGCAACCATTTCCTGGCAGAGAACGGGAAACAGAACTGAGGCGAACTGGGATTTGGGATTGCGTTCGTAGATTTTTGACATTTTATAGAATAGGTCTGAAAAAAACAAAGAAACAGCTGAAGTTCAAAAAATCAGATATAAATTTGGTGGTTTCAACCCAGCTCTCTTTCAATTTGATAATCTGTATAGAGTGTTGACTCTTTTCAGAATCCCTGATCATCAATACATACGTGACAGATTTCTAAAAATATGACCCAGAGTGTTCCTTTCCTACATTTTTTTTGACACGAAGATGATCAATTGAACCGGACATCCCCCCAAACAGGTTGGAAAAAATCCTCCCAAGGAACTGAGGTGAGCGACCCAACCCTTGCAGAAAAAGAAACCACCAAAAAGTAGATTTTTTTCCCCACGGAAAAGACGTCTCAACAACAAAAGATACAAAATTCCGGCACTCATGTTCAATCATCTACTTTCCTCTAAGTGTGTTCCCCCTGTCAGAATGTGCACAATATTAAAAGTAGGAACCGGTGGTTAATAATTCCTTGATCTGAGTAATGTATAATTGCTATTTGAAACCAGATATAGGGTCAACATCCCGTACATAAGCCCTACAGCTCATGTAGGTGAGTAATGATCAGTGCCTGAATTTTCCTTGGTGATTCGATTCTTGCTTCTGAACCATCAGCATCTCTGTCATTCAAGCCATGAACTGGGGAGGTGGGTTGTCGTCGTTGTCGTCAGGTTTCCCTGGAAATTTGCATTCCGCAAATGTGAAAAAAACACGCCAGTGCCAAGTTGAATGCAGCGAACCAATTTGAGACGCAAAAAAAAAAGTGCTCCAAAGTGCAGAAATTTTGGGGACTGTTTCGATACAAAGAAATAGAGAACATTCAAATATTCCAAGCAATCCAATGGTTTGGTGCAATCCGACATTTGGCATGATCACTTCAAACATACTCTCATCAACGCAATTTTTGACCATACCTCATCTATAAAATATGGGTCCCCAAGAAATCCAAATGTCATTTGTAAAAATTACACCCTGGAAGATTAACCGCTGGAATCTACAGCCATCACCCATTTTGGAAAGGAAAATGATCTGAACCATCCACCTCCATGGAATTATGTTCCAGCCGTTAATCTTCAGGGGTGTAGGCCCGATCGCCCCGAAAAAAACACAAAAAAAAACACACCTGGTTTTAGTCATGGCAGCCAACCCCCTCCTGCATGGACCAATGTTGCCAAATCTACCAGAGCTGCTGAGAGCGTGTAGAAGATACTTCCCAGCAAGTAAAGTAAGCTGCCCAGCAAATAGTAGGAAAACACCATGGCGCAACTCTAAGAGAGTTGCCAACAAGACAGAATTGCCCAGCTAAAAGCGAGAGAGAAGAAAGTTACATCTCTTCCTTGTTTTCTGATGGCTACAATTCTAGCCTGGAAGTCAAATATGTTTTGAAAAACAACCAGGCGTTTGAACAAATATCAAACGACATTCCTCATTTCGGCCATGTCTTTCGTGGATGTTGTTTTCGAATGACCTTCAACCTGCAAAGCTGCGGTCAATCACGGCAGAATTTGATGATGTTTCCACCAAGGTAATGGGGTGACCATACCCAGCATATACTATATATTGTGGGTGATGCCTAAATACTGGAAGAACCAGTGGCAAATGAAGATTTGATAGGGCTCCCCTTATCAAAATGATTAGATTATGTACCTACTGTTACAGGAGTTAGGCAACCCCCCGATCAATAAATTGAATCACGTAGAATGATTAACATGTCAAAATCGATAAGATGAAGAACACCATAAATAACACGATGAAGAAACCGATGATAGTGATGTAGTAAGAAGCCAACAAGGACAATGAATAAGCATAGCATCAAGAAGAAACAACATAGAAATGCTGTCACAAAAAGAAAAACAAGAACTACGGTACAAATAGATCGAATGCAAACCTATGACATGAATGAAGGCTTCAAATTCAACAAGTATATATATTTTTTTATTATC
>DF240604.1:97417-107666 GCA_000507305.1 Breviolum minutum Mf 1.05b.01
ATATATATATATATATATATATATATATACACCCTCCTGGAAACGAACATCTCCCAGGCTGTTGGAAGAGGATTTTTTTCATCTTCCCAGCTACCTTTCTTTAAAGGGGATAAGGTCATTTCGATCCAAGGAGGCGAAATCGTAGAACCCCCCACGTGTAACTGCAAGATTACTACCATTTCTTTAAGGAAAGCAAAACGGTTTTCCCAAACCATCCTGCCAAAACCCAAAAAAAAGCCCATGTTTTTTTAGTGGCCCAAGGCGGTTGAACGATCCAGGTTACTCAAAAATCTTCATAGCAATCATGGAAGTGGAAAATCATCTGGTAAGGAGACGCATGTTTTCCTTCCCTAAACCCTTCATGTTCCACTCTAAATGATGAACGGTTCAGATTGTTGATTCGCACGCAATCTGACCAATTCCGGAAACCGGAAAAAAACATACCCACCTTTGCGGCAAATTTTCAAAGCCTGCTTTTTGCAACACAACATCTCAATCTTAAAAAATTGGAGTCGTCCATCAAAGATGATGTCTTCTTCATTTCAACTAGATCACCTAAAAACCTAACACCATCACCACCATCTTCCCCAGCACATTTGGATCTTCTTTTTTTGGGGACGCTTTGTGCTGCTTGTTAAGAAGGCCCCTTTCATCGCTTGATGTCCATGGAGTTCCCAAAGAAGACGACCCACGTCCACAGCCTCCAAAAATCAACAAGTTCTGGTTTTTTGCACTCGAAGGGGCCGGAAAACCTCCCGAAAATTATGGGCTGAAACCCTCCAAATATGGATGTTTCAATGTTGAGATGTTTTGACCCAACATCGAAAATTGTGTCTATATAAGTGTGTGTGTGTGTGTGTTGGTGTTTTTTGTTGGGTGGATGGACAAATCTCAATCTTTAAGATAAGGTGAACACATCATTTCTACCCATTTCTACATGTCGATTCAACATTTGGGTTCCTTTCAAACGGCTGTTTTCTGTAGTGAAAAATGGGCAGAAGCAACAACTTAGCGATTTGCCCAAAATTGTGAAACACACACCCAGGATAATCCTCATAAATCCTCCCAAACGAATCCAAGTCAGGATTGCGGGAGGAGCCTAAAATTTGGATCAAGTGGATCAACTTCACAGGACAACCACACGCTTCAAGGGATGGTGAAAAGAGGAATCCGAAAGGGAAAAAAATCCGAAACTTCATTATTTGGGGATTTTGCTGCCAATGAAATTTGGAGACATTCCGGCATTCCTACTTGAAAAAAATATCAAAAAATTAAAAAAGGACGAGTGAATTATGAATCAAAGGAAAAACCGACCGGTTGTTCATCTGGTTTTTTTTACATCCCTCATGACTGCTCAACTGGACAAATCCCTGAAACCATTTGAAGGTTGGAAGATTCCTAGAACTCCTTGGGAGTCCAAAAAGATCCGGTGCGAAGTTGTTGTGCCATTAGTTTTCAGGGCAGCGCAGGCGCAGGAGTTTCCCAGGAAACTGAGGTTCAAAAATGGCCGTTCCATCGTTTCCGACGTTAAGAACGAATGGATCCAAACTCTTGACATTGAAAAGAAAGACATGGAACACATTACTGCACTTTTTGAGGGAGGGTATTCATGAGGTTGCAAAAAACCTTTAAAAAATTGCATCAAATTGAAAATATATACTGCTTCTCCCAAGAAAGCTTCTCCACCTGTGATATTTTTTGGTTGAATAATATACCTTGGGTTGACCCCCTATACAAAACCCAGGATGCTTGCTCATCAACAGGATAGGATGATACTGTTGATGGAAGAAATCCTGCACCACCTGGAATGTATAAAACCTTGCACTGTAAATAATGGGATAAATTACCTAGCAACTGGTGCAGGATTTCTTCCATCAACAGTATTGCATTACATTTTTGGGATCGGGAATCCGTATTAACCTCTATTTGCCACGAGCTAGCGTCCTGGGCGGATGGTAGATGAAAAAAAAACTATGAATCCCCTCAGACTTCAAAGATTGGCGTCCAAAAAGGAACTCCCTAAGAAATTCGCCGTGCGATGTTGCTTGCGCATGTTTTCGACCATTTGGTTTCAAAAAAAACACAAGGAAAACCTGAGGGGAAAACCTGCGATGTTTAGATATTGTCACATGGGAAGCTGTTCCAGGTTTACCCCTACCAACTTGTCAAACCTTAGAGTCCGAAAAACAAAAATGTTGCCCTTTTTGGTGGGAGATGTTTCGGATACTCGTTCCCTGGGTGGGTACCCGAAACCTCCCAATTTTCATGGCTTCAGTGAAAAATGGGATGTCTTCAATAAGATTGTTACCCCCTTCATTTTCAGTGAACCATGAAGATTCGGAAAAAGAGTACCCTCCTGGCAACTAACATATCCCCACTCAAGGTATATTTGAGTCGATGATCTTCCTTTTGAAAGGTGGGATATGTTAGTTCCCTGGGAGGGTACCCCTTTGACAGCTCCGTCAACCTTATACACCCCTGAAGTCTAACATGGATACCCAAAATAAAAATCCTGGGCCTCCGAAAAATGTGTCTCCGGCTTCAAAATCTTTCAAGTGAATGGCGTCATCTTGTGCATCTATTCCTCAAATTTTAGACGGGGTACTTCATCTTTCACCCGAAATTCCTTTTTGGCGAATAAACTCACTGGGAGGATTCCCAGATTCCCGAGAGGTACAACCATCTATTCCATATGATGGGTACCACCCCACGCAGTAACAGTCACAAATGAAGGTTTATGTAGAAAATGATAGTTCAACCAGTTTAACAAAAACATCCAAAAACGATGGTTTGCTCAATTTCGCAGGGTACCTCTCTAACACCTCCCTTCAACCTGTTTTTTTTCCTCAACGGGTTGGCCGCCTGAGTACCGCGACATGCAATATCTGCTACCAAGGGTTTGGCTTGAGGACCCCATGACACTGCCACCACCTTAGAAAAAACAAAAAAAAACAATGGAAATCGTTTGTTTTGGCTGGGTCAATACCCAAAAAAAACTAAGGGAATCGAAGTCTGGAAACCTACCCCCCCTCCAACAAAAAGCTGGAGCTGACAGTTTTTTTGATTGGAATCCTTCCGAACTTCATGTTGGGGAGTCAATGGCTTCAGGTCTTCCCTTACTTTGGGGGAAGACTTTTTCCGAAGGGTACCTTCCCTATCACTACCACTTCGCCCCCCCGAAACTAACAGGGATGAAAAAAACCTATACTTTTGCTTTTCGAGGTCCGGCCTGATTATATAAGGGGCCTTGTCAGTTAGCAGGTTTCAGGGGAGGGACTGGTATCAACTGACGTGCCAAAATGGGATCCGTTGAAATGGCCGCAACAGGTGTCTTTGAGGCCTGAAGATTGGGGGGTTCATGACAACGAGGGGAGCCTTGGCTCCACATGTGTTGAGCTTGGGCCATCTATAGCCATCATGGAAGTTTAAAGGGGCTTCCACCGGGCCCTGAAGGCCACGACGTTTGCCCCCCCCAAAAAAAATATATGGCTTTATTGAGGGGTAATAAAAAGCCCATCATTGTCCCTTCATAATCCCATAAGGCCTTATTTCCCAGAGGGGGTGGCATGCAATATTACTGAATAAGATTATGCCAGGTCATAAGTGTATAACAGAATCATGCTAGCCACCACGGAATGGCCCTCAAGCAGCCCTTTTTCGGAAGTTTCATCCTGTAGGTTAATTGATGGTCCACTATTCTAGGTAGTTTCCCTGGTATAAGATTTCTTTCAGACAAGATTAATGGAATACTAAATCGACAACCTTAAGCATCAATCATTGAAAGGGTCCCTTTTCAGGGGAACATTCGCTCATTTTCCGAGGGGTATACTGAGTAAAAAAACAGCACCTTTTTCAAGTGAAAACTCAGGCTTCGAAATTGATCCTGAAAATCATTGTGAATTTGAACGGGAAAAACAGATTCTTAATAAGAAATCCTGCACGATTTGATATGGCAAATGTCCCTTTATTTACAAGGTTTTACCTGTCTCAACTGTTGCAAGATTTCTTCCATCAACAGTAGCTCCAGCCAGTTGTCAACAACATGTCACGACATGTAACTCACTGGGAGCCCTAGAAATCTATGATTTTTTCAGGCCATAAAATCCGAAGGAACCCTAAAGTACACAAGTTTCCGAATCCCTGGGAACCTCTATCATTTTTGGGGCTGTTATGGATCTTTTCTTTTCGTGATACCCTTTATCCCATAATCACGGAAGTGGAAAATTACCCTAAATGAAAGAAAACTAATACTGGAGGGACCCATTTTCCATTTCCATGGTTATGGGAGGACCGATAGATCATCTGAAATCAACTTTCAAAGAGATATATCATTTTGCCATACCAACTGGTGCTCGCTGGAAAAGTTGATCGACCCATCAACAATACCTTAACTTTTCAATCACTGGCCAAGCAACGTCGATATCTGAATTGTCCACCACTTCACCTTGTAGACAAAGGTGTATTCACCAACACAATGTGGTGCTGGGGGATGTAATCCAAAGAAGTTCAGACATGTAGGGTGATTTGCAGGCTTTCTGTTTAAAGGGGTCGAGTCCTCTTAAGTTTTGGATAGGCTTGGGGGTTCTAACTTTATACAATCCAAGGTGAATAATTTCAGTGGCTCCAGTGGTAGTAAGAGATCCTCTTAACAATCAATGGCCTGTTGAATTTCTTAACAATTTCACCTGCTTCTCCCAAGAAAGCTTCTCCACCTGTGATATTTTTTGGTTGAATAATATACCTTGGGTTCACCCCCTATACAAAACTCACAATACTTGCTCATCACCAGGATAGGATGATACTGTTGATGGAAGAAATCCTGCACCATTGATTGAAATGTGATATGGGACCTGATGTGAAATGTGATAATTCCAATGATGTGCAATTCAACAATCCTGCACCATAATGGGAATTGGACTTTCATGCAACCAACGAATCTGTGGGATCAGCTCATTTCAAGACACACGTCTGAAAAAATGGAATACACCTGCAATCCAAAACAGCAACAACAAAACATCGAATTAGAAATTCACCTGAATTGGTGTTGTTTTTTGTGTTTTTGTGTCGTTTAATCTGTATTCCTCAACTACCCACCCTTTGGCCATCGAAGGTTTTGCGGGGATTCCGGGATGTCTTGGCCGATCCTTGTGTCTTGTTCATAGCTGAAGGTACCCAAAGGGTTGGTTGGTTGGTCAAGGTAGATCTTCAATATACACCCCCTGAAACTAATACAGCCGCTGAAAATCGGTCTTCCAACCATCCATTTTCAGGTGCAAGCTGTTAGTTTCTTGGAGGGTAGTCTACTTAACAGTATCGTTTTCATATGTTCACCTTATTCAGCAAAACATGCATAATCTTGAATCGCAATTTGATGACTGGTTCATGTTCAAGCAACTTGAAAATAGACTAATAGTCAAGAGTCAATATGTAATAGCCGATTGGTTTACAGGGCATTTTTGCAATTTGACACTCCTGGATACTAACTGAGCTTTCTTGGTAGAGGCAGTCAACCAAAAACTATCTGAAACCTACCGAACCCTGGAAAAAAAGAGAAGGAACAACGTCAACCATATAGTCCGTATAGTCACGTCAAGTGGTTTAAACTGGAAGATTACGAAATTCTTTGCTAGAACTCAATGCAAAAAACTATCTCCATGACTTCCATGACATCATTTTTTAAAAACATGATACTGTTCCAGTATGCGATTTACCTTGCAACTATGAAAGTCAGTAAAGAACTTCTTATTTAGAACCAATCACGGCTTGCACTTGCGGCAACTTGATGGAACATCCAAGCAGGTATTTGGAGTCAGCATTCTGACAACACGGCACCAATCGAGAAGTACTTTACAACTCTTCTAAACTAAATTCCGGAATATTGCGCCTGCTACCTAACCACTTTTGAAGAGATGGGAAACTGAGGTCACAAAGGACCTACCAACAAACAAATCGATTAAAAAAATGGTTTCGTTGAAAAACTGAAACGTGCCATTCGTGGCTCTTTAAAAAACATAGGTATTACTTACTCATGAGGTGCTCCCCCAGCCCTCTTCCAGGCATCAGAAATCCAGCAAATCAAGCTACGCACGGTGTCCAGCGCTGTATGCCATCGTACGTTGGAGGCTAAACCAATGGCTAAAGGACGCATCAAGCGCACATCCCGTGCCATTGAGAAGGGTGGCAATCTTTGGCTCACCACCTACAATCAATGGAGTTTCCTGGTTCCCTTAATAGGTGGAAGGTAGCATATATCCACCCAATTGGCAATATATAAGTGGTATATACTGCCAATTGGGCGATTATGTACCACCTACCACCTATTAAGGGAACCAGAAACAGCTATTGATACAAACAGGGAATCAAAAACAGCGGGCACGGGTGACTGTTGGTTGATACTGCTGATGGCAACCAAAAATCCGGTAAACTCACCAGTTGAGGGAAAGGTGGTTTCTCCCATGATTTACAATTTACTGGATTTTGTACATCCCAGGTGGTTAGCCGGATTTCTTCCATCAACAGTATGACACAACTCAGATCTATGGGATGAAGACTAATTTATTGATTACAATAAAATAAAAGGATGGAAGCATGTTGACATTTCTATTTTGTTGCGTTGTCTGTTGTATCGTGGGGGTCTGTATATACTTAAACATCGACCTTTCAGCTTCGTGAGCTTTTTCAGATGTTTTTCCTGTGGTGCTGAAAAGGGACGGCATCCAAATTGTTTATGTAACTTATGCTAGCCATACATGGAACCTTAGAACCCAACAGAAGATATCCCAAAGTACGCAAGTTGGACATCCAAATGATTAAATGTGAACCAAATCTCTCAAGACCAAGATTTGTAAAGCATAGTCGTGAATAATACCATCAGAAACGACAGGAATGCTTCAGCACATAGAAAAAAGTGTATCCGATCTAAGTGCATTGGTGAAGAGGAGTTTCTTATCAACATGTCCTGTAGTGCGTCACTGCAAAGGAAAGTATACAAAGACTCAATATTAATCAAGTACATGACTCCTAAAAAAACCAATGATGCAAAAACTTCTTCTGGGCCTTTCAAACAATCTGAAAAGATCTTTCCGCCAAAAAACTTACCCCCCGAAAGCAAAAGGAATATCATCTGAAGCACAGAAAACACCTCCATTTTGTTTGGGGGTTTCAAAATCTTAGTTTCCAGGGGAGATATGTTGTTGTTGCGGTTGCTGTTGTTGTTGTTGCTGTTGTTGCTGTTGTTGTTGTTGCTGTTGTTGTTGTTGTTGCTGTTGTTGTTGTTGCTGCTGCTGTTGTTGCTGTTGCTGTTGTTGTTGTTGCTGTTGTTGTTTTTCCCACCCATATTATAAAGTTGAGACCTTTTAAATGACCTTTCAACATCTAGCCCCACAAGTTGAAGGTTTTTCACGAATTTTGTTAACCTTCCGGTCACCTCCCAAAAAATCGCCTGGATACACTTCCGGTATAACTCACATAACCATGGACTTTATCCACCATCTTGAACGGGATTTAATCAGGAAAAATTGATGTGTGCGTTGTTTGTTTTCCCCATTGGCGAATTTGTTCCTTTGAAAAAATTGACATCTCTCAATGTCAAGTTGACTCCATCTAACCCCCTGCCTCTCGCATCATATCCCAAGAGAGTTGCGCGACTCTGACCTGGGATAGCAAAAGTATAAAATTTCACCCAACCCTAAGAATCATTGGACCCTCCTATGGAGGGGGTTGACCCTGTATAGGAGGGTTCTGGGATCTCCAAACCACCAGCTTTGAGATCCCATGATTCTTGAAAAACCTGGATTTCACTGAAACAGCCCGCAATTTTCCCCTTCCAAAACTACCCAAAAATGGAGGTTTTTGGGGTCGTAATTTTTGGTCGCACAAAAAATTAACCAGAGGGATTCAGCAAAATTTGGGCTGCACAACTTTTTTTGGGGCCACTTTGGACTCACGACTTGACAATACAGTTGGGACATAACACCCGAACACAATTTTACTACTTCCACAAAATAGCGCTCTTCGATGTACAAATACTGGTATCTAACCCCCCTGCCGCTGGGAAAACTAACATGGCTATGGAAACAAACACCATTTGAAGATGAATAGATGTAGTTTTCTATTGAAAAATGGCGGATTTTCCAGCCAGTCAACCCTTAACAGAAATATCAAATATCGTTCCCTTCCATCACTCCAAAATGACGTTTGATTTTCTAAGCTTGAATTCTATCGCGCTTGAGGTTTGATTCTGCCCGGAGTTTCTGAGGGGGATTTCTGTTGCTTTGTGGTTGCTTAGGATATGTTTTAAAGAGGTGAATTTGGTTAGGAAGTGATAGTTATAACTTGAAGGGAATAAAGTACACTTTTAAAGAACTCATTTGATACCTATTCGGATGAATTTCACAAAACGATTCTAAGAGAGCCATTTCTACGATGAATCCTCTATCTTGTCACAAATCAAGTCAAAGCTTAGTTGGTGGGTTGAACCATCATTTTTGCAAAATATTCCTCAAATTGGATCATGTTCACAAGTAGGGGTACCTACCTACTGTTGACGCATGAAAAAAAATCCGGCGGTTGCCTCCAGCTAAGGTTGGTTTATCCCGCTATTTACCAGGAGTTTAAGCATACATTGCAGCAGCTGGCCATCCAATCGCATCTCCTGACGAAAAAACTGCACACACTGATGACACCCAAAAACCAACACGGAACCTGATCCAGGGATCCAGATTCAGATTACATGTTAGTCTTCCCGAAAGTATCAGCTGGAACCTCAAATCGTTTCCCTCACTTTTGCAACGTTCCAAAAAACGTTCTGCTCCCCAAAAATGTTCACCAACAAAGAAAACTCCCACCAACATGTTTCTTGAGAAAAAAATCCTCCACTTTTTCAGCTTCCCAATGTTATTCCGGTGTTTTTGAGCACTAAACATGGCAACCCTTAGGTCCCCTGCTAAAAGTCAAACTTTTAATGGGTTACATCTCTAAAATCCCACTAAACTCAACGGGGCTCTTGGCGGTCAAAGGCTAATCTAAGCTGTGCCCAGTAAATGTCACTAACCGGGTGTGTTTCCCGTAACTTGTTGCATGCCCAGTAGCTGGAAAGTTGTAATCAGCCTTCGCAGCTTGAAACATCACGCTGAGAGCACTGCCTTCAGTGGCGGCTTGTGCAAAAGGATGTCCAACCAACAAGACTGACCTGAGGCAACGGGTGGGTCCAACCAAAACGACACTCACGAAACACGTGACATGACATGAACCATGAAATTTTGGTTTATAGTGGGGGACTAGCACTTAGAATATTCCGACCAAAATCCGGGAGGCCTGAAAAATAGATTCCGAGGACCCCCCTCCAACATCAAAAAAAATCCAACAGATAGAATATCGCATGCAGATAGAATATTTATGTTGATAATATTTATGTATATGTGCTATCAGAATCAATTTCTCACCAAAACACGTTGTGATGTATATATACACAGTGTTTGCAAAGCATTTTGACGGCGCTACATTCGACTCAAAAGCTCAATCAAGACCCAATGCTTCACAAACCAATTGGATTAGAAAAAGAACTTGCAAAGTGAAAAACAAACCAATATTCTAAGTCAAATAATTTGCAAAGATTACATAAGGAAATGTTATCAATACATGTGTTGTCTTTTTTGTTTTTCTGTCTCTTTGTCCGTCCGTCTGCCTGTCTCTCTGTATTTTTTTTTTCACGTTGTTTCTTTTCCAAGAATGCTACCTAATTACGGAACTACCTTCCTATTTGCGAAAGGGAGATCTCAAATTGCGAAAAACTTCGGAAATACCTAATTGCAATACAAATTGTGGAAATAGTATTTCTAGTAGTATTTCTAGTCGCATTTCTAGTGGTATTTCTACTAGTATTTCTACCAGTATGTCTAGTAGTGTTTCTCGTAATATTTCTAGTTGTATTGTACTATTTCTAATAGTATTTTCAATATTATTTCTAATAGTATTTCTTCTAGTTTTTCTAGTAGTCCTCCACTCACAGAGCTTCTTTGTCAACGCGTTGTCTTCAGGAATATTCTAAGTGCAAAGAATTTGCAAAGATTACATAAGGAAATGTTATCAATACATGTGTTGTCTTTTTGTTTTTCTGTCTCTTTGTCCGTCCGTCTGCCTGTCTCGCTGTATTTCTTCTTTTCGTGTTGCTTCTTTTCCAAGAATGGTACCTAATTACGAAACTACCTTCCTATTTGCGAAAGGGAGATCTCTAATTGTTAAAAAATTG
>DF240604.1:108263-130763 GCA_000507305.1 Breviolum minutum Mf 1.05b.01
AAACTACCTTACTATTTGCGAAAGGGAGATCTCTAATTGCGAAAAACTGTGGAAATACCTAATTGCGATACAAATTGTGGAAATAGTATTTCTAGTAGTATTTCTAGTCGCATTTCTAGCAGTATTTCTACTAGTATTTCTAGTCGTATGTCTAGTATTGTTTCTAAAAATATTTCTAGTAGTATTTCTAGTTTATAGTATTTCTAGTTTAAAGTATTTCTAGTACTATTTCCAATAGTATATCAAATATTATTTCTAGTAGTATTTCTAGTTTTTCTAGTAGTCCTCCACTCACAAAGCTTCTTTGTCAACGCGTTGTCTTCAGGAATATTCTAAGTGCAAATAATTTGCAAAGATTACATAAGGAAATGTTATCAATACATGTGTTGTCTTTTTCGTTTTTCTGTCTCTTTGTCCGTCCGTCTGCCTGTCTCGCTGTATTTCTTTTTTTCATGTTGCTTCTTTTCCAAGAATGGTACCTAATTACGAAACTACCTTACTATTTGTGAAAGGGAGATCTCAAATTGCGAAAAACTGTGGAAATACCTAATTGCAATACAAATTGTGGAAATAGTATTTCTAGTAGTATTTCTAGTCGCATTTCTAGTGGTATTTCTACTAGTATTTCTAGTAGTATGTCTAGTAGTGTTTCTAGTAGTATTTCTAGTAGTATTTCTAGTATATAGTATTTCTAGTAGTATTTCTAGTAATATTTCTACTATCTTTTCTAGTACTATTTCTAATAGTATTTCAAATATTTTTTCTAGTAGTATTTCTTCTAGTTTTTCTTGTAGTCCTCCACTCACAAAGTTTTTTTGTGAACGCGTTGTCTTCAGGAATGTTCTAAGTGCATTTATTTGCCAAAATTCCTTCAGGAAATGTTATCAATACATGTGTTGTTTTTTGTTTTTCTGTCTCTTTGTCCGTCCGTCTGCCTGTCTCGCTGTATTTCTTTTTTTCATGTTGCTTCTTTTCCAAGAATGGTACCTAATTACGAAACTACCTTACTATTTGTGAAAGGGAGATCTCAAATTGCGAAAAACTGTGGAAATACCTAATTGCAATACAAATTGTGGAAATAGTATTTCTAGTAGTATTTCTAGTCGCATTTCTAGTAGTATTTCTACTAGTATTTCTAGTAGTATGTCTAGTAGTGTTTCTAGTAGTATTTCTAGTAGTATTTCTAGTATATAGTATTTCTAGTAGTATTTCTAGTACTATTTGAAAAAAGTATTTCAAATATTATTTCGAGTAGTATTTCTTCTAGGTTTTCTAGTAGTCCTCCACTCACAAAGCTTCTTTGTCAACGCGTTGTCTTCAGGAGTATTCTAAGTGCAAATAATTTGCAAAGATTACATAAGGAAATGTTATCAATACCTGTGTTGTCTTTTTGTTTTTCTGTCTCTTTGTCCGTGCGTCTGCCTGTCTCGCTGCATTTCTTTTTTCATATTGCTTCTTTTCCAAGAATGGTACCTAATTACGAAACTACCTTACTATTTGTGAAAGGGAGATCTCAAATTGCGAAAAACTGTGGAAATACCTAATCGCGATACAAATTGTGGAAATAGTATTTCTACTAGTATTTCTAGTACTATCTCTAATAGTATTTCGAATATTTTTTCTATTAGTATTTCTTCTAGTTTTTCTAGTAGTCCTCCACTCACAGAGCTTCTTTGTCAACGCGTTGTCTTCAGGAATATTCTAAGTGCAAAGAATTTGCAAAGATTACATAAGGAAATGTTATCAATTCATGTGTTGTCTTTTTTGTTTTTCTGTCTCTTTGTCCGTCCGTCTGCCTGTCTCGCTGTATTTCTTTTTTTCATGTTGCTTCTTTTCCAAGAATGGTACCTAATTACGAAACTACCTTACTATTTGCGAAAGGGAGATCTCTAATTGCGAAAAACAGTGGAAATACCTAATTGCGATACAAATTGTGGAAATAGTATTTCTAGTAGTATTTCTAGTAGTAAAACTAGTAGTTTTTCTAGTAGTATTTCTACTAGTTTTTCTAGTACTATTTCTAATAGTATTTCAAAAATTGTTTCTAGTAGTATTTCTTCTAGTTTTTCTAGTAGTCCTCCACTCACAAAGCTTCTTTGTCAACGCGTTGTCTTCAGGAATATTCTAAGTGCAAATAATTTGCAAAGATTACATAAGGAAATGTTATCAATACATGTTGTTTTTTTGTTTTTCTATCTCTTTGTCCGTCCGTCTGCCTGTCTCGCTGTATCTCTTTTTTTCATGTTGCTTCTTTTCCAAGAATGGTACCTAATTACGAAACTACCTTACTATTTGCGAAAGGGAGATCTCTAATTGCGAAAAACTGTGGAAATACCTAATTGCGATACAAATTGTGGAAATAGTATTTCTAGTAGTATTTCTAGTAGTAAAACTAGTAGTTTTTCTAGTAGTATTTCTACTAGTTTTTCTAGTACTATTTCTAATAGTATTTCAAAAATTGTTTCTAGTAGTATTTCTTCTAGTTTTTCTAGTAGTCCTCCACTCACAAAGCTTCTTTGTCAACGCGTTGTCTTCAGGAATATTCTAAGTGCAAATAATTTGCAAAGATTACATAAGGAAATGTTATCAATACATGTGTTGTCTTTTTCGTTTTTCTGTCTCTTTGTCCGTCCGTCTGCCTGTCTCGCTGTATTTCTTTGTTTTTCATGTTGCTTCTTTTCCAAGAATGGTACCTAATTACGAAACTACCTTACTATTTGTGAAAGGGAGATCTCAAATTGCGAAAAACTGCGGAAATACCTAATTGCAATACAAATTGTGGAAATAGTATTTCTAGTACTATTTCTAGTCGCATTTCTAGTAGTATTTCAAAAATTATTTCTAGTACCATTTGCTATGCAAGTGCACAACGAACCGAAGATTGTGAAGCTGGGTTTGGGAGGAAAAAAACGTGGTCGAAAAGTGTGGATATATGGGAGATGGAATTTGACGATTTGTGAATATTCTATCTGCAGGACCTCAAGGGGGGTACGTTGCTTTTTTGGATATTCTATCTGCCCACTACCAAATTTTCGAATATTCTATGTGCTAGTCAGCTACTATAGAGGGATTTTTATAATGGTTTATGAAACAATCCCTATATAATTGGGTAAGGATTTCATCCCCGTTTTTTACAGCAAATGAAAACCAAGGTTTTGGTCTTCCTGCTCACCTGGGAGCAGTAGCATTCCAGTCGCTACCAGGATGACATGACATTTCTAGGATCCGGAGTTCCGCACTAAACCTTTCTTTGCCACTGGCATCCTGGGTTAAAGGGGGTAGTGCAACCCTGGAAGGTCTTCTTCTTTTGTTGGATGAGATTTTCTTGCGGGTGGATGTTTCAAGGATCTTTTTTGTGGGTGGATTTGTTTGATTCATGAAATTTCGCCAATTGACTGACGAAGCTGGCTTGAAGTGAGGGTGAAATCTGGAAAATCGTCTTGTTGACAGCTTTCTCACAAAGATGTCTGAGTAAACAACTTGCAACCAAAAAAGATGTCTGGATAAAAGTAGTTTCAAAGGTTTTTTTGCTAGTCACTTGTCAATCAGCTTGGGAACGTGCAGAATCTGGGCACTTGGCAATGACAAGTTCATCTCTCTTGATGACTGGGGCTTAAAACTGAGATCCTTTCACCATAAAATGACTCATTCCAATCGCTTAATAGCTCTTTTTCTGTTGGACATGTTTTTGTGGTTCCATCCACAAGAGCATCAACAAAAAAACAAAAGATTTCAATGGTGTTGGAGGTGCTTTTTTCATAAGTGGTTTCAACCACGTGACAAAGTGAGTGCTTAAAATCCTAGCCTACCTCAGCCCCCTGTCCGCCGATCTGTGGAAGGCTAAAAAAAACATGACATACAGTGATACTTTTCAGGGAAGAATCACATATCCCACCGAAAGGGAAAAGGAAAATCATCCTCAAACATACCTTGAAAATATGTTACCCTGCCTGAAACTAACATATCCCCTGAAAATGGATGGTTGGAAGACTAGTTTCCTTTTTGGGATGGCCCATTTTCAGGTGCTATCTTACTTTCAGGGAAGGTAGTTCCCAGGAGGGTACGTCCTGCACTGTGCCAACCTTCAAGAATCCAAGCATTTTGGAGAGATTTGCCATCTGGGGAGGCCCAGATGGTCGGTTATCACTTGTCCCCACAAAGAATGGAAGTGGACCACGAGTTCCAAACCAAAACCATGACATTTTCCCAAATGGGCCACTTCCAAATATTTGCTCAATATGTGCTTCACGTTCAAAAAATCAAATGTAAGTTTTTTGAGTGGTATATCTCAAATTTCATGCAGTTTGATACATATCCAACCGCTTACGCAGCTCTTCGGAGTTTTACCGCTTTTCCTCTGTGAATCGTTTACAGGGTCTTTATACATCCCAGGTGGTTTGTAGATGTTTCTCCTGGGAACTCATATATCCCGTCCCAAGGCACTTTTGAAGATGATTTTTCCTGTCCCCAGGTGGGATATGTTAGTTCCCTGGGGGTAAGCTGAAAATACCTCAAAAACACCTGGTGACATGACGGCTTTTTCCATCTCTAACCATATCCAACCAAACCAAGGAGCTTATTGGCAAAGACCTGCCGATCAAAGTTGCTGGTGGAAGCTGGTTATTGGGAATGGACTTTGTCCTTTTTGGGGCACACTTTCTTTTCGAAAAAAGTCAAAGGTCCAACAAAAACATGGACCAAAATACAGTAATTGAAAAGTACATGGCGTGCCGTCCCTACATATTGGTTTGTATTGACCCTTTACTAACCTGCTACTTTGGTGTATCTGTGCCATCTATTTTGACCTTAGGGTAATTCATGACACTTCCTTGTTCAAGACTTTACACAGAATTTATCAACTCCAAGTCGGACTCACAAATCCCCCAAACACCCGCAACTTTAGGTTTGCGAAGGCTGAAGCACCAAGCTCCCACTCCCATTGTTGTTATCACTCACCCGGGGTATCACCGTATCATCTTGAAAAACCACTTCACCTCTCTTGACCTCCCGGCCCCCAACCAAAAACAACCAAAAAACCGCCCACTAAAAATGGGCGAAGTTTCCAACCCACGGATTCAGTCAGCAGCATCTCAGCCCCCTTTTTTGTGGTTAAGGTCAAGGATGCGGTTTCGTGGTGTTTTTTTTTCGGTTTCCTGGAGCTGTAACAGCCCCAACTGAGAAGGCAGCGACAAATTTTGACGCGCAAAACAATGGGCTGTTGAAACGAAAATTTCCAATTGAAAATTGTTTTTTTTGTAAAAAAAATCCATGACTGGATGATGATGTCATTCCTTTTTTTGAGCTTTGTTACGCTTGTCAACACCAATGAATTGCACAATCAACGTGGCATTGAAGATGCAATTGTAGACTAAAGCTTTCATACCTTGACAGTCTGATCTCTGGTAATGCCATAAAGTTTTGCCCAGCAATGCAAAACTGGTGGCAAATTGAATGATTTGAAGCTTCGTAATCCATCTTTTCCAAGGCGTAGGTCGATTCAAGATCTTCATGGCATAGTAGTGATACCTGGCAAAAAATACGGGTTTTTTTGGGTCTAAAAACATGGGGATGATGTGTTTTTTTCTTTGGTCAACATAGCTCAGACTCAAACGGCTTCGTTTTTTGGTGCTATTTTCAATATCATTTGATACATTAGCACTTGGTGATCTTATGCAATGTAAGTTTGAGGAAATCTCAAAAATGTCATTTTGAGTTCCTCATGGATCTTTAGTTTAAAATTGCTCTCGGATGATTTTTTCCACCGTGTTGCTTTTTCTGGTGGAAAAGTGGAAGGGATTTTTCTCCTAAAATGTCATCCGCCAAAAACATCGACCAATGAGTGTCTTTAAACTTTAAAAATGCGTCAAGGGAGGTCTACAAAAGGTCAATTTTTTTTACACTCCCTAAATCCATAACAGGCTCGTCCCCGAATATGGATGATTGGAAGATATACAATCCTTCCCTGTTGGGGCCCCAAAACGGTAGGGAAGGTTTTTTATTTCTACCCTTTCAGAAAAGTCGGACCCGAAAGAAATTTACATCAACTTCGATCTCCCCAATTGATGAAACCCTAAGAATCCAGACACCTCCCTGGAGTAGGTTTGATGGTCCCAATCCTATCCCCACAATAGGATTGTGGGGTTAATCCCTTTCTTCGGACATACCTGGATGCTTAGGGAAGGGCTCAAAAAAATCTGGAAAAAAAACGTCACCAACTTCAAGCCATTGAGGTCCAACTATAGTTGGTGGTTTTCTCCCCAACCCATCGGAAAAAGTATGCTGGTCAAAATGGATGAGCATCTTCCCCAAATAATAAATAGGGGTGAAAATATATATATAAATATTTGAGTTGCCACCACCCAGTCAAGATACATAATCACATGCACCAGTGTGTTGAAGAGTAAGCCACCCCATTGCAATGATTGCTGAGTCTCACACCATAACCAAGCCATAGGAACCACAGCTGCATGATGATAGACTTGTAACTTGAAATGAGGAACTCGGCTCTTCTGGAGAAGAACCAAGACAGTGTCCAACATTTCCTGGTTTGAAGTAGCAATCATAGGCTTATTCTTGGTTCTGGCAGTAGGTTTTAGGTAGCATCTAATCATCCAATTGGCAGTATATACCGCTTTTATGCCAGGTATATACCTATTACAAGAAGCTGAAAATTCCGTTGAAGCACCAAAAATTGGGTTGTAAATGAAAACTTGAAAACACCACCGAGTTTCATAGTACTTGCTAAGGTAGTAGACATATGACCAAAAGTACAGTGCTCCATCGGACGTTGTAGCATCCTCGCAAAAGAACCAGTCGAAATGCCCACTGGAAGACCATCTTCTCAAGAGTTCCAATGAAGTTCCCAGGAACATCACTAACGATCCAATGGAGAGAAGGAGGTTGTGTAAAACAGCCACCTTTTGTAGTTGAAAGGCTTTCAAGTCTTTCATTAAGATGCCAAGGGCAAAGATCACCTGATCTGAAAAAAAACAACCAAAAAAAACAACCGTTTCAACTTCAAAACGTTGGTTTTGTCAAGCCAGATAAGTAGAAAATTGCTGAACATCAGCCGAAGGATGTGGAATTTCCAAAAAACTTGGAGAGCAGCACTTACATTAATTGAAATGTACATGGCACTGTCCTGATGTTTTGGTTTAAATGAGCCCTTTACTAACCTACCTTTTTGGGGTTGAGCCATGTATTTTGACTATAAGGTAATTTTGGAATCAACTGAAGAAAAAAAACAGGGACAAAAGAAGATACAGTATATAATTACTTGTTGTTTCTTTCCACGGGCTGAGTCACAAGCAAGTAAACCAAGACCCCACCAGCCGGCCATCGCCAATCAGATGCAAAAGCCCCTTCCCAGCGAAAGCCATCATATGCAAAGGCCATCGCGAAACGAAAAGATTCTAAGTTTTGCCTCTGCTAGTTGGTGATTTCAACCCATTTGAAAAATATTAGTCAAATTTGGATCATTCTCCAGGTAAGGGCTGAAAATAAAAATCTTTGAGTTGCCACCACCCAGTCTGTGATTTGGATCCGTTCCGAGCGGGTGATGTTTTCTACTGCACAAGTCATCCAATCCTAGAAGTCCTACAGGTTCAATGGGATTCCCTGACATTAATGGGGTAAGCCATCTGGATCCGATTGTCCTTGTGATTTTGTGACATCTGAGATTCAAAAAAGTCAGTCAGATTCAATGGATTCGCTGGGATGATTTTCACTGGAATAAAGGGTCAGATTTGCTCAATTTCAAAACATCACCACGGAAAAAAAATGAGAAATCATGCATCAAATCACTTGTGTACATGAAACACTGCAAAGAGTTTTGAAAACCTTCACTTGAAATGTTCACTGGTAAATGTGAAATGTATGCATAATCATATGCATATATACTTGATACGGTCGCTGGTGGATTTTCATGATGAAAGCCCAGTTGAGGAAGATGGAAAAATCGCCAACAAGAAACTCTTTAATACTCCCTTGAGCTGCAACGGCCATGTGAAGAGCGCAACGGCTCTTTTAGGGCGGAAAAGGCCAACAAATGAACGATTGGTTTCGTTGCTTCATGTTGCTTCCACAATCTATCTTTAAATTGTATGTATCATTTAGTATCTGGGAAAAGAAACTGCTTGACATCATTGACATCCCAAATTATTTCCCTGAGCCATGCCCGAATTTAGGTGAGATCTATCTTTGACCATCCTGGATGTATGAAAACCGAGTTAAAATTGTACTATTTTTTCTCTTTCTCCCATCATGGCAATGGAAAAATGACCGGCGTTTCCTTAAAAAAGAGATGAGTTGAGTTTCAAAAAAAAAACAGAAACCCATATGTTTCTTTCTACTTGGAACAATGATTCGGTTTTGTTAACAAAAAATAGGTGTAGCCCAACATCAAACCCTCCGCCCTCCGCGTTGCTTCGCTGCTTCGCCTCGTCCCAGCCATCAATGAAACGTCGAAGGCTGTCAGGATCGTAGTGTCGTGTAGCTTCACCCGGTTTGTAGTTCACCCACCTCAAACGATCGAAGAAAAGCCAGATTTTTGGAGGGCCCAAGGCCTGTTAAACGGAAAACTAAAATAACTTCAAGGGTGCGTGTGTAGGGTTTTCCCCCCAGCCAAGAATAGCTTGCCTTATTTTTGGGGATCGTTAAGGGTTCATGGTTGTGAATCATCCCTTCCTAAGCCCATTTTTGGTATACAGCGGGGATTTCACAGCGGTTTTCCCCATTCTTCCAGCTGAGAGTGGCAAGAATTCAGAATTCAGACTTCCAAGTTGCATCCATAAAAAATGAATTTGAGCGATACCGTTGATGGTTCAGCAATCCGGCGAACTCACCACCTGGGATGTATAAAACCTTGTACATAATGAGATAAACTACCTATCAACTGGTGCAGGATTTCTTCCATCAACAGTATGTGCCAGGGTCTACGCCCCCGAAAACTAAGATGACAATGAAACAACCAACCATTTTTGATGGGAGATACATCTTCAAATGGTTGGTTTTCCATTGGCATGTTCGTTTTTGCGGGGTGTAAACTCCTTATATTGGTGATGGTCATCCTACCTTTAATGATGGGAATCCTTGCAATGGGTATTTAAACCCTACTATTGGGTTGATGAACATCTCCCACCACAAGGAACCAATGGGAGTTTAGACCCCAGCACATATGATTAATTGGGATTGGCTGTGAAACAGTTTTGCCATTGTAATAATGAAACATAACAATGATAGACAACGTATTTCTTTCAATATAAAGAACCTGTAAGCAGGTTTTTTGGTGGGCTGTACTAGAGACTTGGGTTTCAAAAAAAGTGGAGGTTTTTTTTTGCTGAAGTCTGAAGTGGACTTCTGGTGAAGTGTTTTCCATCAAATAAATACTTGCTATAGATCCCGGCTGAATTTTATGTTTTGCCACGGCACATATTGCCATAAATGCCGGGCGGAAAGTAACGGTAGGGGATCTCCCGAAAGAAGGGCCGTTCGCGCCACCACATGTAGTGAAAGACGTCCGGAAAACTCTTGGGAGGCCCTGGCATTGTGTGGGGAATGCAGGTTGGTGTGAAGCAGAGGTAAGAAACTAGATTCAGAATAAAGACATTCACCAAACAATTCTGGTGAATCATGACATTTCGCCAATTTCTTGCAATTTCCGAGAAAAAAAACAAAAAAGTTAGGAATTTCCCTGATCCAAAAAAAACATCAAAGAAATGTCGGGGGGGGCTTCAGTCTGCCCAAAGGGGATTTCTTTTTTGCAACAGAGTTTCAGGATGATCGTTGCGACTCGTCATCCGGAATGCCAAAAAAAAACCGTAGTTTGTTTTTTATAATGCTTTCACCAAAGTGCATGGTGAATAGTTCCAAATAAATAACCGGTATGTCAGACATACGCCAAAATTAAAGTATGTCAGAATATACTCGTAACTAATCTGTGCCTTCTCAAATGCAGTGTTTCTCAAAGAGGTCTTAGAACATGAAATGTGTTGTTTTTTAACAATCAAACAACTCGCAGGCACCAACTTCCATATTTTCTTCCATCTTATTGCAAATACAAAGCCTGCTACTCCACCAAAACCAACGGGTCATTTTCTCACCAACTTTGGTCAAATGGAACAACAACAACAACAACAACAACAACAACAACAACAACAACAACAACAACAACAACAACAACAACAACAACAACAACAAAAACAAAAAATGTGTCTCACGGCATGAAATCCTAGGTATAAAAGTGGTATTCCCATGAAACATGGTCGATTTGGGGATCTCCCAACTAGTAGACAGTAGAGTTGTTCAGCTACCCCGGAACCCATGATATAGATTTCTCCAGCATGTGCGTGAAATTGCCATCCTAAATGCTGCCTTTTTGGAAAATGTCGGTCTGGTCTTCCCCAATTCTGAGATAGACACCCCTGAAAACTAACTAATATCCCCTGAAAATTGATGGTTGGAAGATGATTCATTTCCTTTTAAAATGGTCCCATTTTCAGGGTACAGCCCCTCACTTTCGTGGGGGTATCAACCTGATTTTCATTGGAGGTCCGTTTTCATCTCTTGATGTGGCGCCTAAGACATCCACAAGAGCAGGTTTGAAACCAGGGCAACCAGAAGCACCCAGCCGCGCCACATACACCAACGACTCCTGGTCGAGTTCATCGTGATGAGATCGGGGTGGAGCTCGAAGTGATCAAATGCGACATTTTTTCCAAAAAAAAACCTTTTGTTACGTTGGTGACGCTGAAATTCAAGTACCAAATTTTCAAGATAGGTTCAAATTATATCATTTGTTTGGAACCCGTTTCAAATCATGCATCCAATATGATGCAGGATTTGGCCACATTGATGATAGAAGTGGTTGTTTTTTAGAAGATGAGTTTCATCTTCACCAGGGTCATTTTTGTCACTTTAATGATTACTTGAGAATGAGGTATGAAACTACATCTGAATGCCTGCTTGATCATCCTAATAGAGCAAGCATGGTATTTTTCGTTGCTGGTGGTGAAAAGTCCGGAAAAAGATGCTCAATGCTCAAATTTGGATGACCTCCTCCCCTTTCGAATCACAAAACCTGAAGTAAACTTCCCTGGTCGCCATTTTTCGCCATTTCTCTCACCAACGCCATCCCTCCAACACGTTGGAAAGTCCTGCAACATGCGATTCCGCACCACTGGTGTGATGAACCCACGATCCATGGACCAAAATTCACCATCACCGAAGCGAGCCATCGATCCGCCTGCCTGGTGGTGGTCAACCCCCAATGGGCTGAAAGGATGCGAGCCATCTACTTGGAGGATCATCCCAGGACTTGGATACGTGCTTACTCCCTGGAAAACGAACGAATGTCCCCTGAAAATCAATGGTTGGAAGATGTAGTTCCTATGGAACTAGTCCCTTTTTAGGGGACATGATAGTTTTGGTGTAATAACCATGGTGATCCTAAGTCCCCTAAGGATCGGGTTGTGGGACCCTTTCCAAATGGCCTATCTAAATGGCATATAAATGGGGGTGATCCGATCACCACTTAGATCCACTGGGATGATCCTCCAAGTAAGGCCGGAACAGATCGGACCTGTATGAAAACCATCCTTTTTTTCCCTTAAGGCCGGCTATGAAAACCCTTAGTTACATTGCTGGGTGGGTACGTTTAAGGGGCCACTAAGGAAGTCAACCTAACTCCACAAGCACAAGCAGCAAGGTGCTTCAACACTCAACCAACGAGAAAAACAAGTCCGAAACTGGCAAAAACACATCCCCAGACTCAAGCACCCCCAAAGCCCCATAAGAACCACACCATGGGTTTTCGGGGGTTTCCCAGTTTCCCCCCCATAAAGACAAACCCACCGCCCCAGCCAGGGAAGACTCCAGTCTGTTTCCCATCTCCCATCTCCCATCTCCCAGATGCGCATCATGTTTCTTTAGCGTTCACTTGCTAGAAGTTGAGGTGACAAAATACCCCCAAAATTAGACGAAGTCAAAAAAAAATTGGGCGCAAGCTATATAGCGGAAGTTTTTGAACAATCATTTTCTCGGGAAACGTGACTGCCTTAGGTAGCTTTTACCCCACAAGTTGGGAGAAACCTCATTTCAGCATGTTGCCCTCCCTGAAACTCTCAGTCCGCCCCTGAAAATCAGCACCCAAGAGGAAATTTCATCTTCCATCCATTTTCAGGGGCGAACCGTTCAGGGAGGGTAGTACAGTATATTCCTTTCCAACTCCGACAAGCAAATGGAACAGTGATCCAGGTAAGCGCTGCAACGCAAAGGTGATGCACTGGCCATCATTTGGGGTACAGGAAGTCCCCTTCATCCATGCGTCTTTTGTTGGTTCCAGCGACCCAAAACTCAAAACACCCCTTTTTTGAAGGGATTTCTGGGGTCACCCGGTCCAATCATATCAATCATACTGTAAATTGGAAGAAATCCTGCACAACCTCTCATCTGTTAAACCCTTTGGAAAAAATGCGACATTCTCCATATCAACTGGTTATCCGGATTTCTTCCATCAATAGTATGTGTAGATTCGTACTTTACATACTATGTACTTTTTGTCAAGCCTTTTGTCGAAAAACAGCAAAAACCATACATGTCCAGTGCAACAAACTTGTTCTACCAACTGAGGTACCTAAACTCAAACAGAATCTAAAAAAATCAAGTACTACGCATGTGAAAGTCAAACAACAACCATACATTTGAGATCACAAACTTGTCCACTGCAACACTACTTTTTCCCATCGACATCACTCATCAAAGCCTTGATGAACTTCAAGGTATCGCTCATCGACAACACCTCAGAAATCAGCGGGATTTTAATCTTCATTCATGCTGGATCTTTTATTGTCATGTTAGTTTCCGGGGGGGTACAACTCTGGATTGCTAATATGTGTATTACATCCACCGAAAAACTAACATGTTTGAACCCCAAAAGATTGGAGGTTTACAGTAGTTCAGATGTGTTGGAAAACCTTTTCGCTTTGGGGCCTCTTTTTCAGGTTGCCAAGTTGCCCATGTTTGTGTACTCAGGGCTGTGATGGATGAGCTTCAATGTTTTCAATACACTCAGAATCAAATACCCTCCAGGAAACTAACATATCCCACTTTTGGAAAAGGATCCTCACATTGGTCTTTTTTTCCCAACCAGGGTTTTTTTCCACACTGCCCACGTGCTGAAGATACATTCCAAATCCTTTATGCTTCGTACTTAACCCCCACCACCTTGTCCAAAATTTCCACCTTGGAGGACCCATCCCAGGACTTGGATACGTGGTTAATAAGCATGGTGATCGTTGTTGTCCCCTAAGGATCCGGTTGTGGGACCCCTTCCAAATGGCCTTTTTCGGGTGATCCTAACCACTTACCAGTCCTGGGATGATCCTCCAAGACGGGGTCATTGGGTACTGAAATGGTGAGGTCCATTCCCCCCACAAAGGTTTGAAACCGTTTGGCCTAGTCCGCAGATGTGTTAATGGTTATCAGGAGGTCGATATCTTCGAAAAGCTGCTTGAGCAGACTTGAAAAAAGTACCCTCCAGGAAACGAACATATCCCACCTTGGGAAAAGGAAAATCATCGACTCAAAAGTGCCTTCAAAAGGGGATATGTTACTTCCCTGGAGGGTATTATATAATGGCGAAACCACTACCTTGCAAGGATCTGAGTCTGTAGAGCACTAGAAGGTTGGAAAAAGAATTCAAGATTCATGGAGATTTCCTCCACGTTCCAACCCCGACAACATTCCCTATTTTTGGGCAATGAAAACAGAAGTCCAAAAAATATTTAAAAGAAATTACGTCAGATGACTTAGACTTCACAAAAAACTCAAGCAAAAGAGTTCAATCAAAACTGGTCCTTAAAGTGTTGCTGCTGCATTTTAAGCATACACCCTCGATAACTAACCAGCTGGAACCTGAAAATAGCCCCCAAACGGAATTTCGGAGAACACATCGAACCAAACCACCACTTTTTTTACGGCTTCAAAACGGTAGTTTTCGGGTGGCAAAAATCCATATCTCGAATCCGTTGATCCGACGATCCGATGGGAAAAATATCGCGAAAGACTTGCAGAATCTACGAAAACCCTGCGACCTTGGGGTCGTTTTGATGATGTAAAACACGTAGATTCTGCAACCCCCACGACTCCATTTATATAAATATCAAGGTATCACAAACTAAACTCATGATCTAAAATCCATCATCTTCTGTCATCCCAAAAAAAAAAAAACTCAACAATCTTGTTGATGCAAGAAATCTTGCACCAGTTCATATGGTAAATATCCCATTATTTACAGGGTTTTACCAACATGTTAGGATATTTAGTTAGTTATACCATCTTAGGTTTAACATACATCCCCAGTTTCTTTGATTTTGGTTAGGTGGTTGTTGTTTGGGATGTCTGAACCATCAAGAATTTCCATTTCGACCCAGTGACTTTCATCTCTTTGGCTCCGCTACTTGCCTTGGCCACCTCCAGGCTTCGCGAAAAAGTTGGGATCCACTGGTACCCAGCCTCCCTCCCAAGTGTCCAACATGAACATCTCCCAGTCTACCATTATAGGGCTGTGGGGAAAACAAAAAGCTTCATCATTGAGTTAGATATTTTCTTAAAAAAATGTGTTTTGTTTTTTTTTCTGTCAAAAGCATGGATTCAAAAGTGAGTTCATGATGAAGAAGTTCCTAAAAGATGTTTGAAAATACCCACGCAACAAAAATCGCAATGAGAGTAGCGTTCTTGCTTTTTCGGAGGAGGCGATGTTTCGACTCAAATTGAAAAACCACACCAGGGTCAAAGTAAATGGCACAAATGCCTACCATACTACCACTGGAAGAAGCGAATTTGGGTGCTACCGTAAAAATCAGCCCCAGATCCCCTCATGTACCATTCACCAGGGCAATAAATGTACAGATATACACATGGTATATATAAGCAATGGTATATAATCACTGCCAGTTAGGTAATTCTATATTGGCTAGCTACCACCTTTTTTTTCACAGTTCCAACAAAAATCGTCTAAACAAATCATAGCAATTCATCTAAACCTCATGCAAAAATCATCCAACCCTTTCCGCCGAACCTTTGGAGCATTGAAGCGTTCGAGCACCAATTGCAAGTAAGGTAACCACCTCCGGGCCGTTTTTCCATCATTGGAATCAGCTTTGAGATGAAACTGTGGAGCATTTTTTCAAGGTCACTACAATGGGGTTGAATGGGGCTAGGAACAGGATAAAAAATATATGGAAAAATCCATCAAAAAGCAGGATGTTGAAAATTCCGCCGAATTTTGAATGAGCAAAAAAGACGATCAAGCTCTAGCTGGCCACCAGTGAAGGTGATTTACTACCGTTTGCGACAAGGAAGGGTAGAGCTAGTCCTGGTCTTACTTAGACATCCTTGTCGCTTTTTTGCAATGCCCGTTGGCTGCCATATACCTGAAACTACCTTCAAACCGCCCTTTCAATATAGGCCTTTTGCCCCTGAAGGTTGGAAATTTCATCTTCTAACTTTTAGGGGAAAACTCGGTCTGTTAGTTTTTAGGGAGAGTTAAATAAAGAAACAGTTGATATTTCGAGAATGTTCCCCTCAATTTTCCAAAGATCTCTCATAGTCCCAAATGGCTGCCACCAGAGTCATTATATTACCCAAACAATGCACAATTATATAAGGGGAAATTCCCTAACAATGATCCCCCCCCAAAAAACAGGTAAGTTAATGATCCCTGAGTTACTACTGGACGTTTGATATCCTTCAATCCTCGCCTTTTCGATGCTGGATCTTTCCAAACATCCCACGCATGTTGCTCAACAATCCTCAAGGGAGGGGAGCGGGACATCAAGGAAACCGAGACCCTCCCCTCCAGGAAACCCTAACATAGCTGGCTGGAAAATCCACCTGGATTTTGATGGTATTTACCAGGAAAGATGGGGATTTTCATGGGCTATGTTAGTTTCAGGGAGGGTAAGAAGATGCTGTCGTTTGAAGAAGCAAGAACTATGATGCTTTTCCAGGATTCTTGAAGATTGTAACCCATAAATACCCACTTACTAGCCCTTGGATTTCCATTTCGGGGTACTTTGGGAAGGGGCACATCCAACTATCCCCTGAGATGCTGAAATGATGTAGGTGTATATCACAAAAGATCATATATGAGACATACCTGGGTTGTATGGAAAGTCTGTGAATAGTATCCAAGCATCAAACAGTATGAACATCTTTTACCGTAATAGCGGCAAATATAAAATTCAATGATTTCATGTAACGTAAACATATAACACAAAGTGCCAATGTAATTATATAGATGTCAATATTGACGCAACATACAAGTACAAATATATCATCGGTGGGGGCATCACTTACCCACCCGCAAAAAGATCACTTGGCCCCCCGCACAGAAAGCCCCCTGACCTCATAAACCTATATACTGCAATCTGTATATAATGTATATATAAATCTTTCTACATATTCTCTGACTGGTTGGTAGTTGGTGGTTTCAACCCAAAATTGAATCAACTCCCCAGGGATCGGGGTAAAAATAAAAAATCCTTGAGTTGAAACAACTTCGATCTTATTGGGCCTAAACTCCTATGATTTCCATTTGATATGGGATCCCAATGGTAGGGCTTCATATATACCCTGGGCTTCCACCACCATGAAAATAATGCTTGACCCAATTTCGTTGGTTAAAACCCATAGGTAAGCAATGGTGGTCATACTAAACACCCATTGTTTTTAGGGTGGTTGGAATCCCAGGGTATATGTATATATTTATATATATACAGTATATATATATATATATCCATTCTATATTAACCATATAGGTTGTAACTCTTCAACTCTCGTTTCGGATCAGCCTTTCAAAAGATGGAGATGGTTCCTCCGAGGTGCTGTAACCTCATCAGCATGGGACATCCCTGTCCTGAGCAAAGGAGACCACGCTGGACCTGTGACGAAACGAATCGCTGGGGGAAGCTTTGACGAGCCATACTGTTGATGGAAATGGAACACCCACGGATTTGAAGATGTATCTCTTATCAAAAAATGTTGGGTTTTCATTGTCATCTTAGTTTTCGGGGGTGTAGACCCTGGCACATACTGTTGATGGGTTCAGAAATCCGGCGAGCACCGGTTGAGGGAAAGGTAGTTCATCCCATTATTTACGGGTGTTTTTTATACATCTCAGTTGGTTGTTTGGGATTTCTTCCATCAACAGTAAGTCTAGCATACCTATATAAACTCTCCATGTTTTTTGTTGCTGCAAGAAACGATCAAATCCTCTATAGTCGTCCAACTCATCTCAAGACTACCCATCTGCTACCCCTTTGCAGCAACATCATGGTGGGTCGACTCATCATCTAACATCGGGCCAAGCATCTACTACCATACCCCAAGCATCACACAACTCCTTTTTTCCATCCTACCAACCATTCCTACCCAAAAAATCAAAAATTCAAGGCAACCATGTCCCCCTTCCACCATGTCCCCCAACCCCCCCAACCCAACCCAACCCACCATGTCATTCCCCCCCCTACCCCCCACCTGTTGAAGCAACCTACGATCACGAGATTCACATGCTAAGCATAACGACAGTAGAAGTCCCGGCCACTTCGATAAACCCCCCGGAGGAGGATGGAGCAAGGCTAAGGCACCTGAAGGTCGAGCACACAGCTTTCAAAGGGTGTCCGATTTGGATCGAACCCCCCAAGTGTTTGGGTTGCAAAACCCCCAAAGGTTTTTATTCGAAACGGAAGAAAAAGTTTTTAATGGTAGGTTTTTTTTGATGGAGAAGACAATATCTCCAAATCTGTTTGGAGAAAGTGTTTGTTGGAAGTTGTTTCATAGTTCGAAAAGTGTGATTATACAAGTTAATCATGCAGTACATGTTTATTGTATTACACTACAATACACTATATTAAAGTACACTAGAGTACAATGCACTACAGTACACTACATTACATTAAAGATATATTGCATTACATCACACCACATCGCATCACACCACATCACATCACATTACAATTGCCCTACACACATACATCATACATAATGTAATCATAGAAAGCACATCTTCAAAGATTAGATAGGAATCCTTGTGGACCAAAAAAAATGCCTATCGTAAATAAAGGCCGATGATCTTTCAAGACCCCTCAAATAAATGACTGAGGTTTCCTCCCATCACTACTGTGATCTGGACAATTTTTGTTGGTCCACATGTGATAGAAAGTCTTGCCACCTTCACCAGCAAGACTCCTGAAATCCTGGAAAAAACACATGAGCCACGAAAAAACCTTCTT
Organism: Breviolum minutum Mf 1.05b.01; assembly: GCA_000507305.1. NCBI lineage: Eukaryota > Dinophyceae > Suessiales > Symbiodiniaceae > Breviolum > Breviolum minutum. The sequence continues at coordinate 126,554 of DF240604.1, forward strand.
ACTTTCTAATATACTGGTTGTTTAATAGGGATCTTTATAATGGTTTATTATAATCCCCTCATAACTGAGTAGTATAGTCCGCTATATACCCTAAACAAGCATGTTGTTTTCATTGCTCACATCTGTTTTCTTGAATCCCTTGCTACAATAAGATCGAGCATTGCTTCAACAGAGCTGAATTATCCATGAATTTCCTGGTGAGTCCAGATGATTCTCAGAACAAAACCGGGGACACCTTGCACTCGAATCATCACAATGAATCTGCGGTTCTAGATCTATACAGTAATACTGTTGATGGAAGAAATCCTGATTTGGATAGTTCATGTATATATATACATAATTCTATATAATGATATATATATATAATCTAGTGACAGTTGGTGTAGGACTTCTTAGATGTACAGTATGTCTGGGTAAACAATAACAGTTAAATCTAAGGAACACCAATTGCTGGAGAGTTCTACTAAGCTACAGGTACTACCTGCTTCCAACTCAGGTCAATCACCTGAAATTGTGGCTCATCCCTCCCTTTGTGGCTGGTGTCTCTTGATAGGACGAAAAATTACTGGAAATCCTTGACACACAAAGGGGATGTCACCTCAACTGAAATCCCCACCATTGAGGTTCTACTTGACCATTGTCTTTTCGATATAGAACCAAATGAGTAGCTTCCAAAATCCCTTTCCTAACAAGTCCTAAAAAAGGCTGATTTGGGTCAATGTGCGAGACATTCCGGACCCTGATCTTTTTTCCAGTGTTATCTACAAGTCTCGCATGTCAGTCTTGCCTATATCATCTTTTCCGAATACTGTTGACTCTGAAATTGATTGAAAAATCATTGTTTTAAAAAAATCCTATCATCTAAAATGTGTAGTAGAAAAGAAAATTCTTGACCAAACCAGAAACAAACATGCTCAATTTTGGGTGAGAAAGAAAACTCAACTGCTGATAGTTCAGAAATGCCGGCTTTCACCAATGGGTATGGATTACATTACATACATCTCCCGAAATTCTTGTGGAACAAAATTTCCCTGTTATCTCAGAAGTGAAAAAAATCTACAAAGAAATCGCTAGAGATTTTCTCGTCACAATTTTTCCCCCAACCAAGGGCAAACGGGCGTTTTTTCTCGGTCCACCTGTAACGTCAGGTGGACAACACGTCTGCGACCAACTGCGAAGGGATTGAAGCCAAGCCGCCTGGAGGTGGGTCGGGATGTTTGGAATGGTGCAACGTTGCTACCGTTAAACCCTTGTTTGGATGACTTTAAATCATGAACATCTGAACATCCATGAAAATAGCATGGATTGCTTCGAAAAGTGACATGATTCGGGATCCTTTAAAAAAAAGACTGGCTGATGAAATAAGCCCGAAATAGAACTGGCAAGCATGAAAAATCAGTTTGATGGGCCAATTACTATACCATCCAGGGAACGATCACATATCCCACCTAACGTTAACGGGATAAAGACAACTATCGACTCAAAAGTGAAGGCTGGTATGGGATATAGGACAGTTCAACAGTTCCCTGGACTCGTAATTGCATTTATTTGATGAGGATGCAAATGATGGGATTGTTATATGGGGTTATCTTTAACAGGAATAGATGATTCTAGAGATTGTAGGAAATCGGATTATCAAAATATAGGATTCATATGATAGGAATGTTATAGGATGACTCTAGGATTTTGACAAGTATTATGACATCACTCATTCTCCAGTGTTTAACCTATCAGAATTCTATGGGATGTGAGAGAAAAATGTCTGTTTAATTTTTTTAACAAAAACTACACCCCCGAAATTCAACATGGAACCTGGAAATGATGGTTTCCAAGTTCGGAATCTCCATTTTCCAAGGGGCCCTCATTTTCAGGTTCCAGCCGTTTGTTTTGGGGGGTGGAATACACTCCATCAGTCAATGGTTAGCGATCCCGGTCAATCCATGATTAGTTGGATTCTAGGGTTGGATCTTTCCCTCACACTATCCGATATCACTAGGTTGCCAGGGTTTGACTACTTGGTGCGTTCGACTTTTTCGTATGCAAACCTAGTACTTGATACTGTTGATGGTTCAGAAAGCCCAAACAACCACATGGGATGTATGCAACCCTACAATAATGGGCTAAACTGGTGCAGGATTTCTTCCATCAACAATAGTATGATAGGATCATTGCAACAATACCTACCCACTTGATTTTTGCTTCCAATAGAGAAATGTATACTACAATAATTCTCTCGTTTCCGAGCGAAATCTGGCATCTTTTCAGGCGAAAAAAACGACGACAAAACCCCCCCCCCCATCGGCCATTGAGGCAGTGGTCAATCTTGATGGTGGTTTTTGCAAGTCTGAAACATCGAAGCTACTCCCCCCCTGAAAACTAGAAAAACAACCATTTGAAGATACATCTCCTATTAAAGAAGAATGGTGATGTTCCAGCCAGTCATTTTTAGTAAACTCAGGGGTGTACCCTGCACAAAAACCTGGGCGAAAAAAAAAAACTCCCCCCATAACAGTTTTCCGGTCCCTAGAGGTTGCTTTTAAAAGCAATCATTACTATTGCCGAAGGTCTTTGAATACCAAAAAAAACGAAAAAAAAATCGGTCAAAAGCACCTTTAAAAAAAAAAACATCTCCCCAATCCCCCCAAAAAAAAGCTAACAAAAATCTTCACCTCATCCAAAAAAAAAATGGGGGCTACCTTATACACAAGCAATATCTGCAAACAAGGGCCTTTTTTGGTTGGAGGCAAAGGCCACCACCTTGCCCGGTAGTTTGTTCCATGCCTCGAGGAGGCCACCTTTCTGTCGTTCCACTCGTTGTGGTCCCATCATCTCACGTAAGGCTTTGGCACGAGCACCTCTTTCCGAGAGGTCCATTGGGTGAGGGATCGGTCCATTGGGTGATTAGGGCAAAACCGTGGGTGGGTTTTTTTCTACTTAGAGGTTCAGGATACTTAGCAACTGGTTATATATAGGTTTATAACCCTAGTTAGGGGACATATAACCCACGTATAGAGGTTATAACCCTGGTTAAAAAATCTTCATAATTTTTCCACATTGATAATTTTAATTATACTTCCCATTTATAATTAAACCTCAATTTAATGAAGATATTCCTTTCGCTGTTTCTTTGGGGGGCGGCGAGATCTGTTTTTTTTTGGGAGATTTCTCGGGCGGTTTGAGATTCTGGGAAGAATTTACAAGAAGAAAAAAATCTGAAAATAAGGTTTAGACATGCACCGACCTGAACTCAAGGCATTTGTTGAGGCCGTGTTGTTTCCTTTATGAAATGATCTTTTGCCGATCGATTTTTTCTACCCGAGAATTTTGCAGTAAAAGACATCAACGGTGCTGGCTGGACAAAAACAGCTACAATCCTCAGGGTGGAGTTTTACAACTTCCCCCCCAAAAAATGAACGAATGTTTTTCCCCTGAAGTTCGGGACCACTTTAACAGGAAACGAATCATCTTCCAAGCATCAATTTTCAGCAGATATTCGTTAGTTTTCAGGGGGTAATATGAAAACTCTTCCTGCCCAACAGGATTCCTGTATGACATTGAGCTCAAAATGCTTCATCTTTCAACTTTCAGCTAAATATGCCAATAGACCTCAATCCCCAGCTGACTGAGTATCCAAACTGGAAAATTTCGTTCGCAAAAGAAACACACCGGCCGAGACTCCAGGCGAGTCTGATCTTACAAATGTTTGCTTCTGTCATATTGTTGGGGTCATTGATCCCCCCTTCATGTTGCAATCGGCAAGGCAAAACTGCAAAACCGCTTCAGTTGAAATGTCAACAAATCCTGATAGTCACAGGAATCCCCTGAAGGGCTCTATGGTCTATGTTCCAGAGAAGGAAACACTCCACGGAACGAGTCGATCACATATCCCACCGTTCACGGGAAGTTGGGAAAATCATCTACTCAAAAAGTGTTTTGGGAAGGGATATGTGATCGTTCCCAGGAGGCTATGCCATATATCCTTGCCCATAATGTCAATGTGTAATGAGCTGCACTTTATTCCTTTTCCATCTGGTTTTTCGATGTGCTGCTTTGTAAAAGTCGCCATTTTTGTTCCTATCAAACTGAAATCATCATCTTCCCCCCAAGACAAAAATCACTCCAACCAAACCGTGGGGGAATCCATCCAGATCTCTTACTAAAAGGTAGCCTCTTCAGTTGGAGGCTTTCACGGGACGACTCCAAACGCGTC
>DF240604.1:135763-182178 GCA_000507305.1 Breviolum minutum Mf 1.05b.01
CGTGTCGTCTTCACTCTTCAAAATGTCATCATTTCGGTCTCGAAGTGATGAATCGATGAAGGGACGATTCAGGCTCACAAAGCGAGATCCAAGTGCTCCTGCAAAATCCGTAGAAAAAAAACATTAAAAACACATTAACAACGCTATATAAGAAATATGAAACAAAAAAACAAAAAAGACACCTTTTGAAATGAACTTTGTGATGTGAAATTTTCATGGGACATTGCAAACATCTGCAAACTAAGCCACAGCCACAGCCGAGGCAAGCCCTACCCAATATTCAATAAGTGTATGAAGCAAAACATATAAGAAATATAAAATTCATCTGAATCATTACTATTGTAAATTTTAATCTATTTTACATATACTTACACCGTTAAACCAGACCAGTAGGACCCAGGCGAGCCAAGGTAAGGAAAGTGCCGATAATTTCAAGAAATAACTTGCCTGTAGAATGTAGAACTTTTTGTTCATCAGCATGTTGACTTTCCATCTACTCAATCGAAGCAAAACCACCACCACCACAGCAAAACGCATGCAGCATCCTCACCAGCGCGCGGAGCAACCCTGGGATGCAAAGCCCCTAAGATTGCAATGACGATCCGACGATCCAGCATAGCATTGATAGCAAAACGCATGAAACGTTGTTTCTGGAGGCACGGTCCAAGCATGAGAATGAACCGCATGAACCGCCAGTCCGCAGAGTCCGCAACTCGACCCGTCAGTGAGCTGACTTTTCGTACTTCCCGTGCTGTCTCAAAACACATTTCGTGCCAGGCTTCCTCCAACGGAACTTCCAAGATCACCAAATACATCAAATACTACGACATAAAAGGTGTGATCTTTATTTCTCTTTAGACTTTACTTGTCGTGTCTTTCGTTGTTTCTGATCTTTCTCTTTGTGAGTTTTACTTTTCTATCTTTTCTTCCTTTTCTTTTGTAGGGATTTTAAAACTCCGCAAATCGGAAGTGGTTCAAATGAACTTCCTTTGATCGTATAGAATAGACCCGCACATCGTTCTGATTCGTTATATTACGAATCAAAGAAAACATTTTTTCATCAACGACCAAAAAACCCAATATGGACACGGTGTACTTTACAACAAAGTCTTGTCTTCCTCCACCCTTCTTCCATCCATGGACCCTCGCCGCTGTTTGCAGTTAGTCCCCGAGTCACCTAAAGGATGTAATTACAATAGATTCTGTAGATCTACACAGGGGAAAGTGGTGTTCTTTGTTGAACATGAAAGTCAAATCGTTTTTTTCAAATTCCAAAATGAAAAACATCCAAATCTTTGTTTTTTACTTTCAAAGTTTTTCTTGAAAAACGTGGGATTTTGGTGAATCAAGTCCTCAGTCCACAGCTCTGGTCTGAAGTTTCTGAAGCGCAGCGTCCACATCCGCTTCTGTTAGCCTCGAGATTTCTCGATTTCAGAATTGTAATCATTGTGAAAATGTGGTGGAAAAAAACCGACTCCAAAAAACAAAAGAAAAACAGAAATGCATCCTATATGCATTCCACTACATTCCCATATACATTTGAGATATGTATGATATGTGTTCGAGCTCAAAAATATCTATGAATTTGACGTTGAATCTCAACTCCATTGACCTCTCCGCTTGGAGTGCTTACAAGGCAAGTGCTGACACCACGACCTTTTATCAAAAAAAACAAGACAAGGAGAGAACCTGAGAATCTTTTTCGTTCCCGAAGAAATCTGTTATGCCGACAGAACAGCGCTCCTCATCTTTTCAGCGCTCGCAACTTCTTGAGCGACAAAGCCATACACTTTTGTTGCATTGCTATGACTGCTACGACCCAAAACGAGTTGTTCTCAGAAGCAAAGTCTCAAGGTCTCGCAATTTTTCACACGCCCTGGAAAAAATACAGTAATACTATGTAATACTTTAGTCTAACACGCTCCGAAAATGACAAGCTGACACCAGTCACAAGTGACAACTCGAGTATTACTGCGTATGTCATATCCAAGAGGCCCGACCAATGGATCTGTTTGCACCACGTGATCCGTAGGAAGTTCCAATGGCAGATCGTCAAGGGCCAGCCACCGTCGATTTCGCTGAGTACAAGTAGCACAAGCGAAGCCATTCTCGTCCAACCAGGCGGTGATTTCTGCCTCAGGTGCGCTAGGTGAAGTTGTGATCCAAAAACAAAGATTGTTGAAACAGAATAACATCAATTTAATATATATATATATACTATACATACATGATTCAATCAAAAATTTAATTAAACTTACGAATAAACAAAGGGTCAAACAAACTCGAATAGACTCAGGATCCCCTGCCATGCCGGAACCTGCAACTGCTCATGTTTGAATTATATCATGTCATACGGTCATTATGATACATACTACAATATGATACAAGATGCATTTCCATGTGATACTCGATCAACATTTGATCAAACAAGATGCCGCACGACTGTGCCTTCTTGGCGTATCTCCAATGGGATGGATGGCACGCTGTCCAAGCTCCAAGTATGCCTCCTCGCGCAACTGTGTCGACAATCTCCTTTGCCAAAGGAAACACAAATAGGACAATCGGACAATCCATAATCTGTACCCTAATTCTCAATCCATGTGGTACATCGCAATCCCCTCAAACTCACAATGCCATCGTGCTATACCACGGCCTCTTGCAGGTGACATCAATCAAAAACAGCAAAATAATTTGCAATATTTGCAATCCTATGCATGCTATCAAGCAGTCATCATAGGGTATTTGAGGCAAACATTCAGCAACATGTTGGGAGACTGTGGCGAACACAAAAAAACGACTTTACAGCTGAAAACTTACCAAATCACTTCTGTAAAACATACCTGAAACCATCCTGAAGCCAAACATCGCATGACGCCTACCAAAAGTATTGCTAACCTGGCCTCTCCAACCTCCAACCTTTGACTCCGTTTTTCCCGAAAGCGCAGCAAAGGGTTATTTCAAAGAACGTGTTCATAGTTGACCGCCAACAACTGACCACAGCAAGATGACCACGAACCCCTGACCACAACAAGATGATGTCAATAGCTGGCCAACCCCTGGCCACAGCAAAATGATAGCTGAGGATGGCTGCTGAGAAGAGCTGCTGAGAAAAGGCTGCTGAGAGAAAGGCTGCACTTCGAAAATGCTGCTCTTCTTGAAAACCTACGCTTCTTTTTTAACGCAGGGAAGGTTTGGAAGGCCGCCGCGGGAGACTCGTCGGACGCTCAAAACTGTGGTGAAATGAAGATTTTTATGATCGGTGAGCGGCCCTTTCGTCACTTCGTGCGTGTTGGACGATCAAAACTGTGGTGAAACGCAAATTTTTAAGATCTCCGAGCGACCCGCTCATCACTTCTCGGACGCTGAAAGCTGTGGTAAAATGCAAATTTTTTAGATCGCTGAGCGCTCTTTCGTTACTTCGTGCTCGTCGGAAGCTCGAAACTGTGGTAATTTGAAATTTTGGTTGGCCGCGGCTGGCCGCGCACATCGCGACGTGTCGCATGCATTTTTGGGCAAGCCCCTCTAGTAAAACGCGCGTTTCCAGATTTAGGACTGCACGCCGCTGTAGCGATATGCACATTTTGATTTGGCTCGATGAACCATCTCGCAGGACTAGTTGGGTCGATCGCACTGAACTGTGGCGAAACGCATTTTTTTTAAAGATTTTTGCGCGCGCTGCTGTAGCGAAACGTCCATTTCAAAATTTTTGAATGCACGCCGCTAACTCACGCCGCTGTAGCGATATGCACGTTTTCATTTTGCTGGATGAACCATCTCGCAGGATTCGGTGGGTCGATCACGCGAAACTGTAGCGAAACGTGCGTTTTACGTTCTTGGAATTGTTCCGCACATTGTACTGGCAATTCAACACTTCCGAAATCGAGCCCTGAATGTCACCGTTACATTGTGCTTTGCAACTCAGGGTCGCGCTGGTCTGCGTAATCTTATTGTGTTTTGCAACTCAGGGCTGCACTGGTCTGCGTTATCTGATGTTGTTTTGCAACTCAGGCTCTGCGTAGTCTCATTGTAGTACAGAGTAGAACTGGAGTAGTACTTGATAGTACGGAGTAGTTCCTTGTAGTACAGAGTAGTACTGGAGTAGTACTTTGTGGTTCCGAATAAGACTGAAGTACGTTGTAGTACAGAGTAGTACTGGAGTAGTAGTTTGCAGTACGGAGTAGTACTTTGTTGTGCTCAGTAGTACTGGAGTAGTACTTTGTAGTACAGGGAAGTACTGGAGTAGTACTATGTAGTACAGACTAGTACTGGACTAGTACTTTGAAGTACAGAGTAGTGCTGGAGTAGTACTTTGTAGTACTTTGCAGCACGGAATGGTGCTGGAATAGTACTTTGTAGTACGGCGTGGTACTTTGTAGTACAGAAAAGTACTGGAGTAGTACTTTGTAGTACAGAGTAGTGCTGGAGTAGTCCTTTGTAGTACAAAGTCCTTCTTTGCGGTACTGGAGTAGTACTTTGTAATACAGAGTCGTGCTTTGTAGTACGGAGTAGTACAGAAAATTGCTTTGTAGTACGGAGTAGCACTTTGTATTACATTGTGTGGTTGTGTCTTTGTGTGGTTGTGTTTTGGTGTTTTTTGTGTGTTTGCGTGTTTGCGTTTTTCGGTGTTTGCGCGTTTGTGCTTTTGCGTGTTTGTGTTTTTGTGTGTTTGCTTGTTTGTGCTTTTCTGTGCTTGCGTGTTTGTGTTTTGTGTTTGGGTTTTTTGTTTGTCGTAAAAGCTGTCTGGTGCAACTGTGTTTGTGTTTCCCCAAATCGCTTTAGCCATAGGGGTTCTTACTTCAAGTTGGGGGGTGAGGGTTCGCAGATTTTGTGGATTCGTTGCAGGGGGGCTGTCACGCAGGGTGTTGTTGGAGGTGCCGTCTGGTGTGTGTGTGGGGGTCAGGGTTCGCAGATCCAAGACCGGGCTGTCACACAGGGTGTCGTTGGAGGTGTCGTCTGGTGCGTGGAGGGGTCAGGGTTCGCAAATCCAACACCGGGCTGTCACACAAGGTGTCGTTGGAGGTGCTGTCTGATGTGTGTACGGCTGCGGGTTCTCAGATCCAAGACCGGGCTGTCGTCATACAAGGTGTCATTGAAGCTGTCAGCTGATGCGTGTAGGGGTCAGGGAGAGGGGGCTGTCACAGATGATGTCATTGGAGGTGTCATCTGATGCGTATACGGGTGGGGGTTCGCAGTATTATTTTTATGTAAATGGCTATTTCTGCTTGGTTATTTTTTGTATCTGTATTTTGGTTTGTTTCTTGCCCAGAAATATATCTATGGAAGAAGATGTATCTTGTGAATTGGCCCGAAACAAATTGCAGAAAATCGGTGATGCCTTTCCATGCTATTTGGGGTCTATGCTGGTATAATTGTGTGGTTGTGTTTGTGTGTTTGTGTGTTTTCTGTGTTTGGGTGTCTGTGTTTTGGTGTTTTTTGTGTGTTTGCGTGTTTGTGTTTTTCGGTGTTTGCGCGTCTGTGTTTTTTGTTTTTGTGTGTTTGTGTTTTTCTGTGTTTGCGTGTTTGTGTTTTTGTGTCTTTGTGTTTTTGTGTTTGTGTTTTTGTGCTCTTTGTTGTAAAAATTGTCTGTTGTAAAAGGTGCCTGGTGTCAAAGGTGTCTGGTGTAAAAGGCGCCTGGTGTAAAAGATGTCTGGTGTAAAAGGGTGCCTGGTGTAAAAGTTGTTTGTTGTAAAAGTTGTCTGGTGTCACAGGTGTCTAGTGTAGAAGTTGTCAAGGGTGCCTGGTGTAAAAATGTTTTGTTGTAATAGTTGTCCGGTGTAAAAGGTGCCCATGGATTGCGATATCAGTAAATCAAAATACCATTGCCTTGGGCTTTCGGGATATCCGGCGTCTAGTTTCTGCCAAATGTCCAAGTGGAAGAGAGCACTACCTCTGCGTTTGAGCTCTGCAACAAACGGTGCAACGCCAGCATGCATCTTTTGTCAAAGAAATCGCCAGGCTGCGCGTCAACAGAGTGCAGTACGCCATCCAAATCGAGAAATAGAACCTTTCGTGGAGAACATTTTTTGCAAAGAAAAATTTGCGGAAAAACCTTGCAACACAAAAGAATATCCTACCGTGGAAATTGCTTGGAGGCTTACGTCATAGCCTTCGCTTTGCTATGAATATGCACATGCTCTTGGGTGGGTAGAGGTTTGAGTCAGTGTCGTTTCCATTCATTTCCTATATTCAGAAACGAAAAAAAACCTCCTTTAACTTCTGGGTTCAATGTGTCTGTAAAACAGACACAAAAGTGCAGCTACAGCTAAGTTCTGCATTGCAAAGGCACGGGTGGCACAGAAGAGTCAGGTGACTCAGAGTCAGAACTGCTCCGTGATCCGAGAGCTCCGTCCGTCTGGCGCCGTCGCTTTGACTCACGCTCCATATTGGCCTGCTCCATCACGGTCACAATTTTTCTGTCCCATGACATCCCAAAGCGCAATCATGCACAACCACATACATTTTCATTTGCTCCCCAAGTTCTGCTCATGAGGCTCCATCATGTCGCATGAATGTGTTGTGGCTACATTCAATGGCTTAGAATGGCTTCCAGAGGGTTCCAAATTGATGGAAGCTTGTTGGAAGGAACACTTTTAGAAGCAGTGGCTGTGCATAGATGATCATAGAATCATATTATTTAGTGTATGCATGTACTGCATGTGAATGTGTTAGATGTGTTAGATTCATGTACACGAAGAATAAAAACATCTAGGGATGGAGCTGCCAAGTTCCGAAAAAAAAACCTTTGAACAAAAGCCTTCGGAGCCACAGTTTTTGGGTTGAAATGTGACGAAACTGGCGCACTCGGAGCCATGAGGATCCACCCCACCCTTTTCATCCTTTTCATCCTTTTTCCTGCCGGCTGGCTTGAAGCATTAGCTGAGAGATGAGACAAGCCATCATTGGCCGGAACGAAAAGCTAAGATCACCAAGCTAAGATCACCTATGAATCCTATCAATCCTATCAGCTAATTGCAGCTAAGCATGCTAAGCATTGGCATGTCGAAACCATAGCGTACCTCGTGCTGCCTCAGCAGAAAAAACAACAAAACAACTGGACAAGTTACAAACTTGACCAAGTTATGCGAAAAACGCGGCCAGAAGGCAAACAAAAGAGAAACAAAAGAGAAACACTGAAAGACTGAAAGCTAGATTGTGAGATTGGGAGTTTTATACATTACGAGAAAAATGAAAATACTTAAAATACTCATGTGTTGCTGCATGCAATAGAGAGGAACGTAAAGGAACACAGAATGACATGGAAGTATTTGGTTGTGATCCCTGAGTGGCTTTGAGAAACGAAGTTCCGAATACCACATGCTGCCAAACAACTGTTCACAAAAATGACAAAGAAACGCAACTGCCAAACGGCCAAAAAGATTGACCCATCTTCAACACGATGTGATCGATGCGAAGATATGAAGTAGGTTTCTGGATGTTTCTGGTGTTATGATTTTCATTTTCATCGGCATCCCATGCATCCCATCACCTGCCAGGGACTGTGCCATGCCTTTTGTTCTGTCAAGTGGCGCTGTAGCGCAAAGGCATCTGAGTCATGATGTCCTTCGCAATCTTTTATTGCATGAGTCGTATCCAAAATGATCCAAAATGATTGAAACGGTCAAATCGCCCAAAGTCAAATTAAGTAAAATTAAGTAAAATGCATGTGAGTGTCTTTCCATGTCTTTCCCTGTCCTGACCCAGAAGGGCCACTGGTCCATCAAAATCACCAATGGTCTCTTGGGGCTGCGACAGCAGCGCCTCTCCGAATCTCATGAAATTGACACATTGATGTACAAAGACACAATTTCACCTTTTTGACATTTACAAATTTCAAAACACACACACTAAAGACACTTTACAATCTTTACATTTCATACATTTCAGATTTTCCAAAAAAAATCCACAGCTTGACCCACCCGTTTTCCCGGCTGCCAGGGGACTCACCTGGAACAGGCCGATGTCGCCAACGCCGACATCGACCGCGGCTGGGAACGAGGCAATCGGCCCTTCGATCCGAGCACCTGGCGTGTTCTGTCCAGTGCAAAAAATCCTTACATTTTTGTTGAGATTATTTAAAAAATCATTATTTCTTCGAAAAAAATCTCAAGTTAAAAAAGAAAGTCATCAAACATGAACTTTGATGACTATAAAGACTTCATTTCTTCATTGGCTTCATCTTAAGCGATTTAAGCGCGCCTGTGTTGCGGAAACGCCAGGAGCGACGTCCCTTCACAGGGTTGGCTCCTTCACCTGTTTTTTCGCTCGGTAGCCTCGTGCCTCAAAGTTCAAAGACTATGTCACTATGATGTCGCTATGATGTCACTATGTCTACATATAAAGTCATACAAATACCTATATCATAAATATATCTAATATATATATATATATATCATATCTAAATATGTGGACATATCAATCGAAATGGTTAAACACATTTAAACAAATGTGGAAATGTATGAACGCCTCAGAAATGCAGGTGAACAAAAAAAACATGAAAACAATTGAGCAAATGAAAAATCTTTGAATGATTTTTGAAAAAAATCCAAAAAGATCCCATAAGTTTTTGCAAACACTCCAGTTGTCTGTTCCGGCTTGTGAAGGTGCACGAAAACATCGCCTTGCCTCGCCTGGATCGTGTGGACTGATGGTCACGTGCCGGGCAGAAGACAACGTGATGTTCTCCAAAGAAAGCAAGGGCATCTCGAGCCTACAGACGATGAAGTCTCAAAATGTGAAGAACCTTCTAAGGTTTCTAATGTTTCTAACAACAAACATGATCAAATATGTAAAAATGCACACAAATTCAGTGACACAGATTTACGATACGTCGGGAGAATGAGCATGTAGCGTTTTAAGCGTTAAAAACTCGGCTCTGTTAATCGCTAGAACTCATCTGGACATGCGCCAAAAGACACTGAGCCATCAAGGCCAATCCCGCGCACCCGTCGTGCAGCATTGACAGCCTCAACCTGGCCACAAAAAGAAGCATGCTTTTCACAAATTTAACTCATTTAAACTCATTTGAACATTTGTTTTTGCTGCGTTGAAATATGTTAAAACCCTCGGCATCTATGACATATCAATCAAATTTCTACATTCTATCTCTGAACAATAACTTCTCCATGGCTAACTTTATTGTATTGTAAACACATACACAAAAGATCTATATATATATTTTTACATACGTATATACGTATGTATGATATACTCTGTAAGTTTTATGATGCTTAAAAAATATACGCTGGGCAATACCAATCTGTAACGTATACAATGACTGTATCTAATGATTCAACAAGTAATGCACAAGCTTGAAACAAAGCTCACTTGGGGTGCCATGTAGTATGCTGTCCACTTGACTTAGAGTATAACTTTTGAATGCAATGATTCAAAATGATGCACATGCTCACGGCATCAACACAGCTCGACAGAGTGTAAAAACAAAGTACAAAGTGATAAAGTGTTTTTGTATTGCACATGATTGCACCTATTGGTACCATGGTACCATTGCTTTTTTGAGCAAACGCTCCAGTAGGCACAGTCGGAGTGTAAGTGAGGAGATGCGACTGTACAGAACGACTGTGCCGAGTGCAGAACGAAGCGTAAAAAACCAGGCTGCGACGTAAAAGAACGCCACGCTGGCGAGATCTCGGAGATCCTCATTGTGTCGGCTCATTGCATTGCCAAAGGATGCTCAGAGATCTCCGGCCCTCGGACAGTGTCTCACCTCGGCTTCCACATGTTTTTTGAAAAGAAAATGACATAAGATGACACTATGACTGAAGTCGTAAAAAAAAGAAAAAATCTACGAAATTGTCTTCGTCTCGTCCTATGTCGAGACGAAGTGACCACTTCGTCTCGATAGCCATGGAAAGTCAAAGGGTCGAAAGAACATTCAAAGCTCCATAGATTGGGACAAGTCGAGTTGAAACGTTCGAACACTTGGATAACTTGAGTCCAACATGTGATACTTGGATTAACATGGATTAACTAACTATATTCATTTGCTTGGGGCTCAGGGCCCTCCCGGACAACAAAGCTGCATTGACAATTTTGCTGCATCATTATGATCTCCTAGCATCCTTTGTAAAGATTGAAACTGAGTATCTATTACATAATAAAACACAACACGTACATTGAGAAATAAAAACATGAATTCAATTCTTTGGTCCCTCCAAAGTTCAAAGCCCTGTCAAGTTGTCAAAGTCAAGTGACGCTTGGCCGCAAGACGAAAGGGCAGCAACCTGAAAAGGTGGTTTCATTGCAATTGGTTGAGACGTTCAATCAGTATTGCATATTGCATCATCCAAAAAAAGACTCACATACGTTTGATACATACACTTATTGCACTTGCAAAGAAAAATGCTACTTTTGTTTAAGCTTGCTACTGCTTACTTCCAATTCTATGGACACGTCTGCCTCTGAACCAGCATTGCCTCACAAACATTGCGCACCCCTCTGTGCACCTTCCAAGGGCCTTGTTGTTTGGGAGTGTAGGTGGCTCGCTCGGCCTTCCCAAGCTTCGTTGCCACATTCCGACCACTGAATTCTATACTTTAAACATCTTTAAAGGAAAGTTCAAAAAATGCTGACACTGAAAATACCGCAAACAACTCCGAACTCTTCGAAATCCGCAAATTAATCCAATGATTTCAAGAATTTCTGTTCACTGGCAAGTCCTCCCCTTGGAAATCATGTATGGGACATGAACAACGGTGTGTCGTCCATTGTCCGTTTTGTCCGCGTGGAGTCACACCTCAACATTCGTATCGTGCCTCAACGGACAGAAGCGCTCGAAGCTGGTGCACCTCGTGTCGTCGCCGGGCGAAGAGAACACAAAATGGACACATCAACAATGAGACAAGCTCTGAGGCTCAGGTGTTTTGAAGGCAAAAAAACATCCGACATCCCATTCAACACGGTGCCGCAACTTCTCAAATCTCCCGGCTAACCTTTCAACCTCAAAATCTCTCACAGCGAGCTCTTGCGATGCTTCCCAGACCGAATCTTCCACCCGAAGCGGAACCCCGCCCAGAACCGCCCAGCCGGCTCAAACTTTCTTCCGCAACTCAGAATTTTCAGAAACCATCTAGATCCTGAGCCCTCAATCATCTTGCCAGCTGTTTCCAAGCCTTTTAAACTTTTTAAACCCTTCAAACGCCAACCTCCAGGACACCCCAAGCCCAATTGCCCAATTCAAACCATTTTGGGAACCTTCCGCACCCCGGCTCTTACCGGTGCCCAGGCCCCAGTGCCCTTATGAGCACCCGCAGAGTAACGCTGCGGAAAAAACAACAAAGAGGACAACTTCAAGGACTTAAATGAAGGAAAAGAGAAAACACAAAAAATATAGTTCAACAACACTACACAATATACATAATTGTACGTATATTTGGAAGTTGAAGTTAATACACGTCAATATATTTGAATAGATAGGCTACTGTATACTATATAGTTAATTGCAATCATGTTCCAAGATGTGTAACAGGTCCGTGAGGACATGCTCGAAAGTCCACAGCAAAGGTACCAACATTGGAGATCCCAAACAAACATGGAGAAGGGAAGCAGCATCAAGAAATTGCATCAGGCGAGAAACAAACAGCGCAGCACATCAGCACATAGCACAACTTTGTAGAGAAAAAAAAAGGATCCAACTTGCAACAAGGGACGTTTCATGTCATAAATACATATGTANAACGAACACATCGACTTGACACATCGAGTCAACTCAAGACTGCCGCCTGTGCGGGCAAACTCTTTGAGGCCCATCCCAGAACCTCTCAAAGGAGACAAAAACTGACACAAACAATTATCATATATACTTTTTAAATATGAGTTTTATATAGAATGAAAAAAGATAAAGTGACAGAAATCTGGATTGTATGACCATAAAAACAGTAAAAATATTTTCAAAACTGTTTTTCTCATTATTGATTTATTGATTTTGTGAATTTTCTTGAATTCATAAGTGAAGGAATATCCAGAAAATAGCATGAGTATTGTGAGCATTGAATAGTTTGCTGTTAGTATGTGTATGTACATGTATGATGTACATGTATGTACATGTATGGAGATGGATCTAAGTCGAGAGGCTCCAAAACCAGAGCACATCGGCAACCCTTCACAACAGGGGCCACGCAGTGGTACTTGTGGGCCTCGTGCGGATCCGATCGATCGATATTAATGCAAATCAAAGAACGACACATGGGGCCCCACATGGCCCAAGCGCCCAATATCAAAGGTTTAAACCGTTTAAATACCGTTTTTTAATAAGAATTACAGTAACAATTAAACTAGAATCTACATGAATGAAAAGGGCTTCTACATCTTTTCCTTTGAGACGGTTCTTAAAAGTGTGCACAACTACTTGTAACTTGACTTGACAGAACTTTGCATCTGATTCTCACCTTCCATGTCATTTTTGTAAATAACATTAAAATAACATGACATTACAATAAATTATGCAAGAAAATTACGAAACATCAACGAATATCATCGAACATCCTTCATTTCCGCACATGTCAAACTACTGAACGTCCCATCTCCGCAACACTTCACTCGTCAAGGAAAGTGAATCGAAACACTCCGAAATCGGCGAAAACACGGATTTCGGCGCGAAACGGCACTCCGTCACCTGAAACACGAGGACGTCGAAGAGCTTGAAGGAATGCTCCTCGGCCACAGCAGAGCTTTGAGCTGTGCAAAAGTGCAAAGGAGAGCTGCCTGGCTGGATTTTTTTTTCTCGTGTTTCTGGAAAAAAATATGGAGAAATGACTGAGAAATGCTCCCGTTTCTGTTTGAACACAGCTTGTTTAAACGCTCTAACAAAACATCCATGCGGCTCTCCTTGCCAAAAAAGTTTGGCGATCCAACAAATAGCTTCAGCTTGACTCAAATGAACTACAGACGAGAAGTGATCTCAATCTGAAATCTGAGCTCTGTTTCATAAACAGAACCACAAGAACTACCTCTTGGATCTCTTTTTTTATCTCTTGGATCTTCGTGGATGAAACTTCACCCCACGACATGACATCCTGACATCCACTCCAGATGGATGTTTTACATCATGCTTTTCTTTCTTTCTTCCGAAGTCCGTCCTTCAGCCCATCAACTTCAAGTGTTTGTAGCTGACCACCCAGGAAGTCTTGGCCAGGCTCCTAAAACGTAGCGACGGAGCAACTAACAAACCTTTCAAAGGCATTGTAACCAATCTATAAAATGAAGTCGAATCAACAAAGTTATAACTCCTGAAGGTACATCAAAACAATGTTTCTGACCAAACCATGAAAAAATGCCGAGTTGCGTACATTCGACATTGACACAAAAGAAATATGAAGACAAACAGAAACATATGAACACAGAAAAAACAACACGAAATTTCAGTGCTCCGAGTGAAAAAAAAACACAACGCCTTTCAGAAAAACCTCCGAAAAATCCAAGTCACAGAGCACATGACATCTACGGTAATCAGGCTATCCTTAGTGCTGTGACACGCGTGAAGTGCACGAGAAACACGAGAAAATAAAAAAACGGCAAATGGGGAGGTGGATCTTTAGGTCTGTATGAAACAACTGTCTTGTCCACGTCTGTTCCACACAAAAAAATCATCAATGAATCATATCAAAATGTCAGTACCTGGGCCAGGGCAGAAGTTTCAGGGTGAAACCGCTTGAAAGTCAAGGGACAAACCTTGTTTGTAGAGTGTGCACAAGCTGGCCGCTGTCTTGTTGTTGCTCACCGTGGCCGAGTTTGGGTCATCCCTTCCTTGTGTTTTCGCATGTTGGTTTAAGGTTATATCCAGCATGCCCATGTCCAACCATTCAGGACTGCTGCATCCTTCATTTTCCCCGGGCATGCCAGTTCGTCGGAAGCTGACTGCAACACACATAGCCAAACCCAAACAAACATATTTTATAGAAACAGTTTGCACCTGAAGGTTTTTTTGGCAAGAAACTCTTCTATTCTTAACAACATTTTGCACCCTTTGCACGAGAAACATTCTACATCAGACACGCTTCTACAATGCCAACACTTGTGCAGGCAAAACACAAGGTTTTTACACCACAAACCTTTTGCACCACGGGTAGCGCAGGCCCTTTAACCCACAAAACTTTTACACCAGAAACATTTTTAGCATTTAAACCGTAAGCCTTCTGCGCAAAAAACCCTTCAAAACACTAACGTTTCCCACCACCGCCACCGCCACCCATGTAGTTGACACCTGCAGAAGAATGTTACACCAAAAACACATCGCAAGACGCATTGATCCAGTGCCCTGCGATGCAAAGCTCATACGCAAAATACTGGTGCAAACTGCAAACCATGCGAAGCACAAAAGAAGTACACCCTGATCCAACGCACGAAGATGCAAAGCGCAATAAGAAAACTCCGGCGTGAAAGAAGACGAGTAACACATCAGAATGATCAGGTCATGATCCGACGAACTCGTCTGGCACCCTCCCGTTCGCAGAGGTTACCTTTCGAGCGAGACTTACTTCAAAAGTGAAGTGGCACAGCTCACAAGTACTGCACCGCCCCAACGTCACTCAAGACTCCACCTGCCACGAACATTTGCGAACATTGACGCTCCAACGTCACCAAATACTGACAAAAAGTGCAGCTGCACCGTTGGCAAAGGTTTCTTTCTGTGACTCTTTCTTTCTGTGACAGTTTTAATTCTGTGATTTTTTTTTGTCTGTGACTCTTTCTGTCTGATTGTCATGACCTTGAATCCCGGTTTCTCGGAAGTTTCTCGGCTAAACTTCTAATAGCATTGCCTAGGTGTCGTTCATTTCGTTCATTTCGTTCATTGTCATTGAAATCATACGAAATCAAAGTCGTTCTGTCGGATCATGTCTGGGCATCCCAACCATGTCGTAGTGTCTTGGGTCCGGAATGCCAGGGCCTGGAGCGTCCTGGCAAACAACTTTGGCAACATATGAACACACCTCTCGGCACAGGCAAACAATGCAAACAATGCAAACATTTATTTTGCAAATCAAAAATCAACATCAAATCCACAAAAAAACAGCATAGACCCCAAACATGGAGAGGTATCAGCGATTTTCTGCAATTTGTTTCAAGCCGATTCACAAGATACATCTTCTTCCATAGATATATTTCTGGGCAAGAAACAAACCAAAATACAGATACAAAAAATAA
This sequence comes from Breviolum minutum Mf 1.05b.01, assembly GCA_000507305.1. Lineage (NCBI taxonomy): Eukaryota > Dinophyceae > Suessiales > Symbiodiniaceae > Breviolum > Breviolum minutum. The sequence continues at coordinate 150,923 of DF240604.1, forward strand.
CCAAGCAGAAATAGACATTCACATGAAAATAATACTGCGAACCCCCACCCGTATACGCATCAGATGACACCTCCAATGACATCATCTGTGACAGCCCCCTCTCCCTGACCCCTACACGCATCAGATGACAGCTTCAATGGCACCCTGTGCGACGACAGCCCGGTCTTGGATCTGCGAACCCACACCCGCACACACATTAGAAGATCACACCTCCAACGACACCCTGTGACCCTGTGTGACAGCCCGGTCTTGGATCTGCGAACCCTGGCCCCTACACACACCAGACGACACCTCCACCGACACCCTGTCTGACAGCCCGGTCTTGGAACCCTGACCCCTACACTACACACAGACACCAGACGACACCTCCAACGACACCCTGTGTGACAGCCCCCGCAACGAATCCACAAAATCTGCGAACCCTCACCCCCCAACTTGAAGTAAGAACCCCTATAGCTAAAGCTATTTGGGGAAAAATCAAAAACATTTTGTCAGAAGCAGAAGGGTTCTCCAACATGGGCAGCTCGAGTTCAAAGTTTTGGGATTCTGGGGATGCTAAACGACGCCTGCAAACAGATTTCACAACAGAATCATAGACAGACAGATTTATCCATATACCAGTAGGCTCGCCCAACCAAAGCAGCAAAACCGTTTCAGAATTTGCTTGTTAGAAGCTTTGAAACGTGATGAAACACGTGAAAACATATGAGAATTGCAGAAACTCATGATAATTCTTCCGCCTGCTGGTGCCATTCGATGACTCTGGCCTTGTGGAATACGGAAGTGTTTGCACACGCGCATCAAGTTGGGAAAGGATTTGGCGGGCATATCCTTTCCCAATGCAAAACAAACATCAGTCTTTCACAGGTGCAGTATTCAAGGATAATCCAGGATCAGAATGAAAAAGAACATCAGGTTTTACAATCAAGTAAGCTTTCAAAAGATGCTTCGAATTTGCTTCTAGACAGCCTGCAATCGCTCTGCTCGCGCCGGTGTCAGCCACTTCTCTTCTAGCGCAATTGACCTGTCTCAACTTCAGTGCGTCCCTTCCCCAAACCTTTAACCTCAAAAAGTTGAAGATTTATACACAGATCCGATGCACGCGTGCACATCCTTGCATCAGAACTTTGGCGTAAAGTCACCTGAGATTTTACATCTTTACATATCTTTCCATGAAAAGAAACGTGTGTTGCAGTGTTTTTTACGATCGAGGAATCGAGTCAAAGAAACTTTGCGATGTCTGTGAAGCGCGCGAGCAAATCTGGCGCATGCTCTGCAAAGAAGTTGTCTGTCTGCAGGAAGGTCACCTGCAATCGCTTCAACGGGCTTGGTGAGTCAAACGTTGCTCAAGTCAAATCAAGTCAATCAATAAACCTGTCGTGTAAATCGTATAAGCAACATAACATAACTAGTTCATACTAGTTCAGTACATTTGTTGAGAAGATTCATGGATTATGAATAAATGGACACTGAGGACTTTCTCTTACACTTGTGCTAGCTGCTGCTAGCCCATATTAGTATGTATCGTTGTATCGTGTGTAGAATTAGATAGAACTGGTGTACGAATTGTGGGTGTCAATCGTACCAAGTTGTCCCATGAGTTGTTCCATGTTGCCCCTGTTTTGTAGCAACGGAACAAAGTCCCTGAGTAGATTGGGTTGGACTCACGATGCGCTGAGAAATTCAACTCCGTTTTTTCAAGTGGGGGGAGTTTTCTCGCTGCAAACATTTTAAAATGTGACAAAAAACATCAAACAGTATCAAACACATGCAAGATTTGGGCGAAGCACTTGGTGAGATGTCAGGCCATGTACCCGTCCACCGTGGCTAGAATGCAAAGATCATTAAGATCGAGCAAAATGCACGAACCACCGCAGCATACAACTTGGCCAAATTCAAGACGAATTCATCTCATCTATAATCCAGCGTCAGAAAACAGGTGTTACGTTCTCAGAGTTTGTAGCCTGCGCATCCTTTAGAAATCTCGATGACTTTCTCAGGGTCGAATGTAATGACAAAATACAGTAGAATACAGTATATATAGTCCATATAGTGGAGTTTAGTATGTATAGATCATAACGAATAATACGTTCGAAGTCATCGCGCCTGCCAAGTATCGGAGTTTCGTGACCGAACTTCTCGACCGCAGCGGCTGGCTCTGCATGCCAGGCGTTTCAATGTAGCAACATCTTCTGCATCCACCTTGCCAGCGGAAACCACCTGAAAGACTCAGGCAGAATTGAAACAAAAAATATATCAATATATCAAACAAACTAAGCAAGCAAACAAACACACTCTCGGTCTACGGTTGTTTTTACAAATTCTGGTACACGCATGACAAGCAACACGAGTCTGTTGAGCGTCGAGAACATCTGGTGCTCCACCCCGCACGCCTTGGAAAACAAACGGCAAAAATTGGCATGGCAATACCTTTTAATAGGAAACGGGAAATGATTTTATTTTAGTATTTTGTCATGTTGGGTTTGACTGGCCTCAACAAAATCACAAACAAAATGAAACATGCGGCGCTTTTGGAAAAATTCCCTAAACGCAAACCATGAATGACAAATTCGGAGGTTTTCGTTTTTCCATGTTGATCATTGTTTTCAAGCCACATCATAGATCCAACATCGATACATCATACATTGGCGTTTGGATTGATTATATATTCTATTGGAAAGTGGTCAATAGAGTTTCAGACGTCAAATCTTGCACCCACTTTGTTCTCTGTTCTGCGCTCCTCCACGTTCCAGTAGCAATTCGAACCACTTCTCCGGGCGGATGAGCTCCTGAGCACTCTGAGTCGGCTGGCGAAAGCAAAGAAACAGCTCACGGTTCTTTTTGCCCAGATAGCTATAGGAATTCTTACTTCCAAAAGGGGGGGCGACGAACCACTTTGGCGGATTGGACGTGGCACCAGGGTGCCATTGCAGGGTGCAGTGGTGCTGCCATTGCTGGGTGCCATCGTGTTGCGGAGGGTGGCGACCAACTTTGAGGGAGTGGACGTGGTGCCATTGCAGGGTGCCATTGTAGTGTGCTATGGTGGGAGGGGAAGGTGACGGAGGGGAGGGTGACGGCCAACTTTGGGGTGATGAGCATCTTATTTATTTTCATTCCTAGACTCCAAGGAACTAAGAGGGAATCAAAACAGCTGGTTTGGTTCAAATCGATTTTCCTGTTCATTTCTGGTGGATGTCTTTCGATTTCGGCAACCTGTGAAGCCAAGTTTGCTCAATATATCTGACGGCATTAGGTGAAACAAGGCATGGTAACTTCAAACTAAATCCACCGCAACATGACCTTATGTCGGAAACTGTACTGCCCGGACAATTGGCGCAGGTCCACGGCAAACTCTTCACATGGATTTAGAGGCTGACGCCTAACAGCCGGGCGCCCGAAGGGGAAGGGAAGAGGCTCTATGTTCGCCTATGTTGGCCCTATGTTCGCCTATGTCGGCCTGTGTTAGCCCTATTTTGGCTCCCGCTTTGCCTGCGCTAGCCCTGTCTTGGTCTTATGTTATCTCATGTCTCGGCCCTATGTTTGACCTATCTTGCCCCTAGCCCCTATGTTGGCCCAGGTCGGCCCTATGTTGGCCCTATGTTCGCCTACGTTAGCCGTATGTTGCGCCAGGTCAGCCGTAAGTTGGCCCTATGTAGGCCTAAGTTGGCCTTATCTTGCCCCTATGTTGGTCCTATCTTGGCCATGTTGCCCCATCATGTCGAAAAATTTCGCCGAACTATGTTAAAAACACCTTCAACATGTCATTTTTTCCGTTCTGGGCCCCCCCCTGAACCCCAAAGCCACGTACAACGCGTGGTTTTTTGATAGCGCCAACATAAAATTCTTGGAAGCCGACGGGCCCAAAACACCGTAAAACACGATGTTTTTGAACACCATGAGCAAAATACACCGTAAATCGGTTACCAACCGAAGGCCTCCAGCAAGGACACGGGCGCGTGGCCGTCGCCCGGAATTCCTTTCAGCCCGCATCCCAGCAAGGTCAACAACCGCAAAGCCCCGACGTCCAACCACCATTGAACTGCACAGAGCACTGCCAAGCAAGCCGCAAATTTGCAACTTGAGCTGCTCTCTGCAAACTGCACCGTTATGCTGGCTAATGCAAAAGAGCCCCCGGCCGAAGAATGTAGACTGCCAATGCCATCCACCAGGATCCCTTCGCCCCATTGGTGACACGTCGCGCCAGCAACAAGCTTGAAGGCACCAAATGCCAAGGGGCTGTCTTGAACTGTTTGGGTCAGTTCCTCTTCTGGAAGCGCCTCCTGGACCGAGTCTCCAACGCCACCACAAAGCCGGGACATCACCGGGGCTGAATCTGACTCGGAGCCCCCTGGTTTTGTATCTTATCTGTTAAAGAGAAAAGAAGTTGGAGGCTTCAAACCCATGTATGGCTAAATGGACCGATGGCCTCGAAGAGTGCAAGGCCAAGGACAACTAATGTTAAGAGAGCAAGGGTCCAAACGCTGCCAAGGCTCAAGGGAGTGCAGAGCTGGAATTAACGAGTTCCTCATTCCCAACATGCCAACAACCATTGGTGACTTGCGGTAAGCTGCACGCACAGCGGTTGGGGAGGGCAGCTCATCTGCGAAGTCATGGCATCGTGCCTCCTTGGATTTCCAGCCATGGCGGCGGCAAACCAAGCACATGTTGGCAAAGCATGTGTTCGTCATCATTGTGTGGGCGTGAGCTATGCAAGCTGGCAAAGTCAACCTCACGGATATCATGTGCACTTGGCAGAGTCGGCGCCTCTAAGTTTTGTGGGGGTGCACCTTCCCCACGACTGTGCGTATAACGGGAATACCAAAGGCTTGAAGCTTGAGAACCACGTTGGACATCCATCCGGCGCCTGAAATTCTTGTTGGCCCATTGGCAGCGGAAAGCTTGCATGAAATCATACCGTTGGCAAGCATCCATCCCCAAAACACCAGGCGCAAACAAACGATCTTCAACTTCATCCTCATTGGGACGAAACTGTTGACACTAATGCGTTCGAACACAAGTGTCTTCGGAAAAGTTGTGGAGGATGGTCCTCGGAGCCCTGGAATGGCGATTTACTTGGATGGGCGAAACGATCAGAAGCTGGTTGTTGAGTCCATTTTTGAAGACTTGAAACATCCTGATAAGCGTTCTATGCGTGTGAATGAATAGGGGATCATGCAAATACAACACAACCAGATTACCCATGTCGAAGCAAATCAGTTGAGGACATATGATGACTATACCAGTAGAGCCGCACGAGGCGGTGGCGGAAGTTTCAAAAATAGGAAACCTATAGGAAAGATTCGTTGTTGTGAGTCACGCAATGTTTTTGTCGGAGGCAACAGCAAAACAGCTACCGCTGTCAAGAACCTTGACGCAATCACTGAGCGTGAGGCACACGACTACTGCTTTGCCAACTGCTTCCGAACTTGTCAGGAAGGTCCGTTCAGCGTAGATTTCACAGTATGTTCAAATCTTGGGATTTGACCTAGATCAAAAACATGCACTAATTGTTCAACTTTCCAACTCACTAACGGACTAGTTGACTAACTGACTAACTAACTGAGTGCTTGACGAACTGACCGATTGATGAGGTGACCAACTGCTTAAGTAGCTAACTGATTGATTAACTAACTAACTAACTAATTGAGTTTAAAGAGGGGATGACATTTCGAAGGCCGGGGCAGAAAAGCCACAGGCTCCAAGATCGACATGAGGCAGAGAACGAACTCCCAATCGTCCAATTCCTCGGAAGTGACTTCAAATTTTTTGGGCCGCCGGCTACTTCTTGCTAGGCAACTCAATCAGGATGAGTGAACCCAACAAACACACAATCTTTTAATATCACAAAAAGAATGTCGTGCTACATTGTCTCACCATCTTTGAAACGAAACGTCACATCTACTCATCCTGATTTACTGGGCGTGGATACTTGCGATCAGAAGAGACACACAAGACATCCAGTGAAACTTAACTACATGCACGGACGCCGCTTGTCCTCAGTTAGTTTGCTGTCTAAATAGTTAGTTAGTTAGTTAGTTAGTTAGTTAGTTAGTTAGTTAGTTGATCAGATGGTTAGTTAGTTAGTTAGTTAGTTGATCAGATAGTTAGTTAGTTAAGTAGTTAGTTAGTTAGTTAGTTAGTTAGTTAGTTAGTTAGTTAGTTAGTTAGTTAGTTAGTTAGTTAGTTAGTTGATCAGATGGTTAGTTAGTTAGTTAGTTAGTTAGTTGATCAGATAGGTGGTTAGTTAAGTAGTTAGTTAGTTAGTTAGTTAGTTAGAAACCTCTCAAAATGGTACAAAAACCAGGTGTTTTGCACATTTTGACTTACAAATGTGCTTCGCGCCACAGCGGCGTGCCATTTTTGGACATCGGAACTTCAAAAAGTGGCCCGAGAATGTGGTGTTTTACACATTTTGACTTACAAATGTGCTTCGCGCCACAGCGACGTGCCATTTTTGGACATCGGAACTTCAAAAAGCGGCCCGAGAATGTGGTGTTTTACACATTTTGACTTACAAATGTGCTTCGCGCCACAGCGGCGTGCCATTTTTGAACATCGGAACTTCCAAAATGGCTCCGGCAATGAGGTGTTTTGCGCATTTTGACTTGCAAATGTGCTTCGCGCCACAGCGGCGTGCCATTTTTCACCTGTCTGCCAGAACAGCTACCTCCGCACCCGCTGCTTTAGCGAGGCTACTTTTTCGAACATCAGGAACCACGAATCATTGAAAAACACAGCGATTCGCGACGTCCCTAACATTTGTCACACGTGTACCTTCTTTCAAGTGACTCTACACGCGTGTGTATCTCCTTTCTGCTGACTTGACATCTGTTGTCTGTTTGACACCTCGACTCTGCTTTTCAACTCTGCATATTGTCGGAAGTTAGACTTCTAAACTTCCTTCGATTACTGTACCGCTACTATAGTTTCTCTCACTTAAGCAACTGAGTGGCGCCTCTCACATTGCTCACTGATACTCCGCATTTACAAACACAGCATTTGACTGAATGGAATATATAATATTCAACACCAATGCAACATTTCTCTTGTAAGGGGGGGATTTCCGTACAAATTCACTACTCACTACCTTTGTAAAGGTTCCTGACATGAGTGGACGTGGTGCCATTGCAGGGTGCCATTGTAGTGTGCTATGGCAATGGCACCCAGAAAAAACACCCAGAAAAACTGCCTTGAGCTTCTTGCAGACGTTACACAGTTCTCTACATTGATAATATAAAAATTGGTTTTTGCTATCTGGGGTCTATGCTGGTATAATTATTTTTTCAAAGTTTGTACAGCTCTTCCGGTACCTTGCGCTCGGGAAACTTCGTGCTCGAAAGGATTCGAAAACCTTTGAAGAAATTGCTTGAGAAAAGTGTTGAGCATGTCTTTAATTTTTTGAAGGTATCCGGATCCGTGCTCTCAAGAAAGAATTGTTTAACGCCAAAGGATTGGTTCAAGGGCATCGCCCATCCACCCAGAAAGGTCCCAACATGTTTGCCAAAGGACCTACAACAGACGGAAATGGCGCACCTGATAGTCCATACCATTTGTCGCCTGTCTCAAATGGTATGTCCTGGAAAGGCGATAACAACGGGATTTTGATGCAGTCGTTGCCAAGGTTGAATTCTACTACAGCAATGACAGCAACCACATGTAGTAAGGTAGTACTCTTGCCATTTTGCTCTCTACAATGCGTTCCTGCTGTGAATGGATAAGCTTTCAGAGCATGAGCAGTATGCAGTATGCCCATCATGTTTCTTACGGATAGACTATCACAGAGACAGTCTTGCAAACACGGACAATTGCACTTCTGTGGGCACGGCGAAATGTATCGCTTTAGCAACTTCGTTGTCCAGAGCTGCCCCTACACACCTACCCAATGCGTATTTCCCCTGGGTCCGGTGTTTCCAATCATATATGTTCGATTGCTACAGAATGCTATTTAAATAAATATCAAAAAAATCTCATACATATATAAATAGATAAATAAAAATATGAAACAATAAATATGCATAAATTGAAAAGTTACACCCTGTTGCGTACGCGCGCTTTTGTCTGTTGGGCTCGGACTGTTGTAAGGCTCAAGGCCTTGATGTCACATGCAGCAGTGATGCATGTTGATGAACCATGTTGTGTTTTAACACGGCCCCTTGATTTGAGCATATTGTGCTCACATCACAAAAAAAGGTTGTTGGAAAATGGAACTCTGTACAACCCATTAGTGGCTTGTTGTTTCTCCTCTGTTGGAACCGCAGAAGTTGGTCCTTTCCAAACTGACTGTTGTTCATCCTGATGTTGCAGTCTCACCATGATAGCTGTTGTTCATCATGGGGTTGCAGCATCCCCTTGTTGTGATCTTGCACAGATCATTCCGCCAGGTTGTCAACCATGCTGATATCTTGTGCTGGTGAATCCATCTTGTTGAAACCCTGACGAAAGTTGTTGACTTCTTTGATCCACTCTTCAAAATCACATTTGTTGTCGCGAAGCCAATTCCAGATGTTGGCATTTCCCCTCACTCTCTCAAGTGTTTTCTGTCCATAGCATGTTGCATTCACAGAAAATGTGGATTGCAACTTTGGATCCAATGTTGAGAGAAGTTGTTGGATGTGTCCAGCATCTTGTTGATCCAGATGTTGAAGCACCTGGAAGCCTGTGTACTCCAAAGCTTGTAGGAATGCACGAAATCTGGGATCTTCTGTCGTTGCAACATCTTTGATCTCTACCGGAATGTTGAAGCCCCACATGTAGCCCTGTTGCCATGACATCTTCATGGAGATAGCCTGGGTGATGTTGGTATCATCCTCAATTGCTGTGATGTTGTACACCACTTGTTCTCCCTTCTTTGACAAAATCAGACTCATGTTGGAGTGGTCTTCAATCTGTGGTTGAGGGTACAAGTGTCCGAGTGCCCCCCCAAGAAATAGTTCACATGTTGTCCGCCTTGACGATGTAGATGTCGCACCAAGTTGGTGCGAATGGCTACCAGTTGCATAGTCTTGTAGTCGACGGAGGAGATGCGTTGCTCTGTACAGTGGTAGTCGCGCGCATTGTCAAGCCAGGTGTTGTTGATAGGATCATCTCATCCCAGTGTGGCATGTAGGTTGATCCATGGATGTTGTCAATCACTCCATGTTGATCAGCCATTGCCACGTAGATCTCTGGTGTTGTTGCCAACCACCATACTTGTTGGTTGGCCTGCAGTTGTTCAGCTTGGAACCTGTCCGGTTCTGACTGTGTTGGATTCGAGATGGCAGTGTTGACGGCAACTGTTGCCTTCAAACCCAAATCTCGAAGCTCCAGTGTTGAAGCCAAAACTTCTGATGGTCCATTGTTGACCAACTTCGTGGAGCCATTGTTGACAATCTGTGTCGATCAAATCTCTAACGTAGAGGTCGTTGAGTTCAGCTGTTGTGGCTGAGAAAACGGCTACCAAAAAGAAACTCAACCTGTTGTCAACTGTTGTTGACTGGCTCTTTCTCGATGTCTCAACAAAATGTTGAGTCCAAAATCAAATTCACGAAAAGTCATGTTGTCATGCAAAAAGAAATGTTGTCTAAGACAGCAAACTCACAAACGTCTTCAATCATGTTGATCAGGCATGTTGAGGAGGTAAATGATAAATGTGAGGATATAGCAGAAGAGGATCATGTTGATATACTCAATGTTGAAGTTACAACACGGTCCATGGCTGAAAGGATGTACGTAATTGTGCGCGCGTAGTGTGATGCTAGTTGTTGTTGATACGCTGACCGGAGTCCGGTGAAACTATTGCATTCGTGTGGATGTTTGTTAGTACGGTTGGGTGTTGATCCCAACCTCGGTGAGATGCCTCAAGAGCGTCTCTGTTGCAACGTATTTGGTGAAAATGTCTGCTGGATTTACCACTGTGTTGATTTTAATGATTCTTACCACATCATTGAATACCAGCTGTTGTAAAAATAGATGTTTGAGTTCAATGTGCTTTGCTTTCTTCGATGATCCGATTCTTGTTGCTATGCTCTTGCCACTTGAGGAGTCCGTGTGGATTCTGATGTTGACTTACTTCTTGTTGAGTGCTTCCGTCAGAAAGCTTCGAATGTGTAGTGCCTCTGTTGCTCCTGTGTTGATGGCGTAAAGTTCTGCTTCTGCGCTGCTGAGCGCTACTGTTGATTGTGCGCGGCTGCCGAAGTGTATTGCTGCGCCCATGAACTTGATGACAAAGCCCGTTGTTGACTTCCGCGTTGTGGCACATCTTGCCCAGTCGCTGTCGACGTAGACTCCGACATCTGGAGTGATGTCCGTTGTTTTGACCGTTGGTCGGATGTAGAACTTGTAGTGTTGCGTGCCCTTGATGTATCGTAATAGATGCTTCAGCTTCTGTTGGTCTGCTGTTGTTGGTTCTGTCAAGGATCTTGCTAGCTCCTTGGTTGCTAAGCTGATGTCTGGTCTGGTGCATGTCATCCACTGTAGTTTGCCGACTGCCCGTCGGTATGCTTGTGTTCCTCTGTGTTGAGTGGTTGCTCAAGGTCTGTGTTGCTGACCTTTGCTCGTGGTGCTGGTGATGGCTTGCCGTCTGCCATGCTTGCTTCGTGTAATAGGTCTGTTGTGTACTTGTCCGATAGGCTGACCTCATAGTAATCACCCTTGTTGGTGATGTTCCTGCCGAGGAAGTTGGTGGTGTTGCCGACTGTGAGATCTCCTGTTGGCCGTAGTAGAAGGTGCTGCTGGATGTCTGTGAACAGTTTGTCCACGACTGTTGGTTCTAGCATAGTACGAATGCGTTGCCTGCTGTTGTTTTGAACACGTTTGGTTCTCTTGCCAATCGTTCCATGCCAAGTTGCTGCAGTGTTTCTGCCATGCGTGTGGGCTGCTGCGTAGAGCGTAGATGGCTTTGTTGAGCTTCCATACTACTTGGTCTTCAGGGTTGTGGAATTCTGTCGGTGGAAGCATAAACAGATCGTCTGTTGCTGCTTTGGAGTGTAGAAAGGCCGTTGAGATGTCTCCTGCTCTCACTTTCCAGGCGTTGACTAGTGACATTGTCAACAGTAGTCTGAGTACACAGAAAATGGGTGTTGAAGCGTAGATGTCGTGGTTGTCTTTGACTTCTTCTGTGTATCCTTTTGCGACAATCCGTGCTCGGACTATGTCGCCCTCCTGTCGAAGGACCCATCTGGATTTGATAGTCTTGTTGCGCTGTTCTGCTGTCAGTGTGTTGTAGGAAACTTCCGTGTAGACTTGTTGTGCTTTCATGGATCTGATCTCTTGTTTCATTCCTTCTGTTGTCTGTTCTTGGTCCAAACCTTCTGTGTTGGTGACCCACGGTTCTCAGAGAATCTTTTCTTTGGAGACTGCCTTGACTTTGTCTCCACGTCTTGTTGTCACTGCGACCGCCGACGCTCGGAGTCGGGTCTTGTCGGATTCTTGTGTTGCTTCCGTTCGCTGTGCCGCCGTCTGCTGCTGCGTTGTCTTCTGCTGTTTTGCTGAACTGCCTTCGGCAATGTCGTCTGCTACGTCCCGTTTTGCTGATCTTGGGACCGGTAGTGGTGCTCTTCGGTGGTATGACGTTGGCGATGTTGCCATCGGAACGTCTGTGATTGCCGGTGTAGCCATGTGTTGGCTGGCTTTCGGAACTGGAAGTTCCGGTGCTTGCTGTGTCTGTGTCTCTGCTGTGGCTGTTGTTTGCTTGCTGCTGACGGTGTGCTTTGTTGGTAGTACAACGAAACTCGTTGGTGTTGGTGTTGTCATCCGTTTGGAGTCGATGATGTCCATCATCTGCTTGTTGTACTTGTCTGGCTTTGTTTGTCTCCTGATTGTCCTTGCTTTGAGAATTTGTCCGGAGATGCCGAGGATGTTCTTATTTGTTGATGTGTCCTTGCCGAGCCAAATGGCCTGAAAGAAGCGTGCTTCCATCTTAGGCCCGTGCTTTGCTGTTGGCATCATGTAGAGAACTGTTTCACCAAACTCAGAGATTGGTGTTTTGCGCTCCTTGTTCCAGCGTCTGTAGTAACTGGTGTTGCCATCTGAATGCACTGAGTACCTGTTGAGTAGGTATGCTGCGCGTTTGACCAACCAAGGCATGATTGGATGTGTGGTGCTGAGATGTATGCCGTAGTTGTTTTCAAGCCGTAGCTTGATTGTTCCAAAAGTGTCCCATCAGTGTTCGAAGGAACCTCTCCACGCTGCCTTGTGACTGTGAGGTGTATGCTGGTGCTTGCCTCGCTGCTATGTTGCCAACTGCTGTTGCTGTCATCTTGAGTAGTGCTTTCAGGAAGTCTTCTTGGTCTGACTGTATCACTGTGTTGTTCAGTTTTCCTTGTGTTCTGCCGCATTCCATCAGGAATTGTTGTAAGCAAGTTGACAGGTATTGCGTGTGATGTGTTCTGTCTTCAATTTGTACTGCCATACACATGCCCGTTTCTATGTCAACTGCTGTCAGTACTGGTGTTGTCTTTGTTTCTCTGATGGACTTGTAGTAGGTGATGTCGACTTGAATCACTGGTGTTTTGCTGTGTTGTTTTGGGTGGTTGTCTGCTCTGCCCTTGCCTTGTACACACAAGGGACACCAACTTCTGTATGGCAAATGTGTGAGCTCGTGTTCTATTCTTTCTTGTTCTGTTGGTTGTTGTGGTGCTGGTGTGCCTTTTGCTTTTCTTGCTTCTGTTGTTCATCAATGTCTTCTGCGATGAACTCGTCCTTGAACTGTGGACGTTCTTCAAAGTTTGTTGATCCTGTCCATTCTTTGTCACGTGTTGCTTGTCTCTTTGTTGTCCAATCATCTTCCACTGAATGTCCTCTTGTTCCATCCATGGGTCTGATGATGGATCGTCTTTGTTGCGTCAGTCTTGTAACGTCTGGCCCATCGTCTGTTTGTTGTGGTATGTACAAATCCCTTCGTGGTTGGACATGTACTCTTTTCCACATGTTGCCTTCTCTGACCCAATAGTCTGATGTAGGTTGAACATCTTTGGGATGTGGAATCGAAGTTGCTGATGTAGATGCTTGCTGATGTTGTTGTGTGCTTTCAATTGGTCTCTTGTATGTATGTCTTGTCACCGGCTGTTGTGCTGATGACGCTGATGTCGTTGTTGCTTCTGGTACCTTGAATGTTTGAGATGGTACTGCTGGTGGCTGTGGTGGTCTGTTGCCTGGGAGAATGGTTCCTCTCTTCACTCTGAACCACGTTTCTCCTGTCGACGTTGGTCCATGCAGGACTCTTTTCTGTTGTTGCTTTTTGAGATCTTGATACTTGTCCTCAAAGTCTTCGTTGTTGCCATTGTGTCAGTAGCCTATGGTCCTTCTGTAGTTCTCAAGTCTGTCTGTTGGTATTGGACATCTGCTGTCTGGTACGAAGAGTGCTTTGCGTGTTGTCCTGTGTGTTCTGACCAGAAATCCTTGTGAGTTGAATGTCCATGTATCATTCCTGTTTCTGAGAACTTCCATTCCTGTTGGTGTAATGGTCACTGGTGTGATTGCTGCTGATCCTGTTGTTCCAGTCGTGCAAATGTCGAGTTTCATGTTGCCTGGAATGTTGACCAGCTTTACTGGAAGGTAAAAGAATGCAGCTCTTCTTACCAAGTTGGAGTGAAAGCCTCTGCTGTGTGACGTTGTTGGTGTATCTTTGAACTGTATGTTGAACCCTTCTTCTGTCAGTTGAGTTACTGACATGATGGGTTGTTTCACGTCGAACACGTAGAAGGGTACGACTATCTTGTAGTTGTCGTTGTTGGCCATCAGAACCCATTTGTATCCATACATGTTGATCTCTTCATCTCTCTTCATCTGTTGCTGTTCTTAAACTCGGCCCCTGTCCTTGTTGGAGTGTGTAAAGGGGTGAGTTTTGTGCAAACCATGGTGGGCAGACATGTGTTGCCGCTCCACTGTCAATCGTGGTTTCTGCTTCTGTGTGATTGTTGGCTTCATTGATGAATGCTGTTGTCATGCCCTTATCTGATGGTGTCACTGCTGTGACAAAGTGTAGGGTCGATATGCTGCTCTCTTGTGCATTCTGTTGCGATTGCTGTGGTGGTGGTGGTAGTGCTTGCTGTTGTTGTGTGTAGTTCTGATTGTTGGCAAAGCTTGTTATGTCGTTGCTATACCAGTATGGATCATATCCATTTTGTTAGTCATACCATTGGCCTGTTCCATCCTGTGTCTGCTCCTGTGGTGTTTCAGACATGTTGTAGACTGTTGTCATACAGTCTTTTGCCATATGTCCAGGTTGACCACACATGTAACAACCTGACATTGGATTCTTTCCTTTTCCTTTCTGTTGTCCTTTGTTCTTGCCTTTTCCTGTACTGTTATTCTTTCCTTTGCCCTTTCCTTTGCCTTTGCCTTGGTATGTTGCTCCAATGTCCATTGGTGCTGTTCCGCCACCAAGGTTACTGCTGACAGCTGATGATTGTTGTTGCAATCTTGTGAAAGCCACTGTGGTTCTGTAGTACTCCATGATTGTTGCTCATATTGCTGCGTATGTTGGTGATGTGCATGCATTGAGATGTAGGTGTTGTCGTAGTGGCTCTTGTTTCATTCATCAACACAGCTATCTTGACTTGATCTGGGAGTCTTGTGGTGTTGTCTGCTTCGTAGCTTTGTAGCTCGAATTCCCAGTTGCTGAATGACTCTTCAAAGTTGTTGTGGTCAAATGTTGGCTTCAAAAGCTTGGTTAGATAGCCAATGCTTCTTGTTCCCAATGGTGTTGAGAACCTGAGACATAGTTGTTTGTATACCTCAAGTCCCATTGCCAGGTGATGTTGTCTGACCACTGTTGCTGCTGATGCTGCGGTAATGGCGATGAGGATGTATTTAAGGTTTGATGAAAGCTGTATCCAGTGATCTACTTCTTGTGTAGTGTTGGCTGCTGCACTGAGGTCTGACTCTGATAGTGTAGCTGTTGCTTGTTCAGCTTTCTCCATGAGTGTTGGGTATGCTGGGTCTTGTATGCCCATGGATTCTGTGAACTTGTATTTCCATTCATCGAATGTTGCAGAACTGCTATCGTATGTTGGTGGTTTCAGCTTCAGCTTGTGTACTGTTGCGAGTGCATCTGTTCCAGCTGGATCTGTTGATGCTGCTGCTGCATGTGGTTCTGCCATTGTGTTGAGAGTCCCCCACACTACTCTAGTTGGGATCAAGCTCTCCTCTGTTGTTGTGCGTCTCTGTTGCTTGGGCTGTTACCCAGTAGCTCTGTTTGTTGTTGAGCTATCCCTGAATGTTTCCAGGTTAGTTGTTGTGCTCCGCTACCATGAAAAGTTACACCCTGTTGTGTACACGCACTTTTGTCTGTTGGGCTCGAACTGTTGTAAGGCTCAAGGCCCTGATGTCACTTGCAGCAGTGATGCATGTTGATGAACCATGTTGTGTTTTAACATATATATATATTATATAAGTCATATATGTATATATATATGTATACTATACATATATCATATGTATATATATATATAATTTATTTATATAATATATTGCCTAGTGATGTATAATGTATACACATGGCATGGCCTGGCCATACAACATATTAAATGTTGGTTGATTGGAGACTGGCTGACCTATTTTGCATTGAATTTGCTTGTTGCTTTCAAAATCTGTCAATCATCTGTCGAATTATTCCCTTCTCAATTCTGTTTTCAACTTTTTGTCTATGCGAAGCTGTCGTCCTTGGTGTCACGATGCACAAAACGCTTGGATCAGGCTCCGCCTCCGCGTCCAAGTCTGCTTCGGCCACAAGCACTGATGGATCGTCCTCTGCACCGCACTTCGGAGATTGCTGGCTACAAACAGACCTCCATCTTAGTCTATCGGGATCTCTTTACAAGTATCTTAACTACTTAAAATCATACTTTAATACGAAGTCAATGATCTGAAGTCATATCAATCAACATCATATCAATGACATATCAACATCACAGTAACAGTATGTCACTACAAATACTATATTTTCAGTAGTCGCTTCATGATGCTTCATGTATTTTGAAATATTAAAACATATTATGAAATATATCAAAACCATTACAAAACATCTATATATATATATACAACATTATACAACCATTCTATAACTATTCTTTTTTCAACTTATAATTTTCAAAGGACATTCAAGAAGAACACGAACCGAAAAAAAAAACAAAAAAACAACAACAACCTGTAGCAGGTCGTTGAGCTCCACAAGATCTCCCAATCGCTGCAGGGCTTCGCGGCCTTCTGGTGTTGACTCCACGAGCAGCAGGCCATCTTCTCGGAGAAGTTCTCTGACATTTTTGACTACATTTTTCAGGAGCTTCGAAGTTCCGTTCTCCGGAGAACCCTCCGCGTTCTCTGCGTTCATTCTGTCAGATCCAAAGGGCTTCATCAACACGATGCCATCGTAAAGCCGTGTCTCGAACTTGCTTCGCTTTGCTTCAGGCTCTGTAGGCTCTGTCTCGAACTCACAAATTGCTGTGTCTCTCTTCGCAAGCACTCTGCGACTACCTTTGATAAGTCCCTGACCACCAAGTCTCAGATCGAAATGTTTTTCAAGTAGAGACAGTGTTGCACCGGATGTCGCTTCGTCATCATCAGGTTCGAGCAAGTCAACTTGTACCTCCACACAAAGCTATACAAAGTTGCACGAGAGGCCAAGCCGGAAATGAAAAACAAATGTCAAAGCATTCACCAAAAGATCAAACCAAATGTGAACAAAAGGACATCGATGCGAAGAGTGAAGAGTCTGAGGGGCCTCTGGGGCATGCTGTGCCAGAAAGGATGCAAGTAGGCCATCACAAGCTCCATAAACGAGAAGTGCAGGACGATTCCGACGGACATTTCGACCATCACGTGACTGTGTCTCAGTGTCTTGAGCTTTGACTCTCTCTGTGCCTTTTTTCCAAGCCCTGGCCGCTGCCAGCAACAGTAGCCCGGCCGCGGTCACCTCTTCCCATCTATGCAAAGCAGAACCTGCAGATTCGGACCACCAATTTGAGGACATGAAACAAACAGGAAAGCAATGGAAAACATGAAAGCATGCGCAATTTGTGAACAATTGAAAAGATCGAATTTCTAGATTGACATGCAATCAAATTCAACATCTTTCATAGCCCCAACTTGACGAATTTGATCTCGGCCAACCAATTTTTTTAATCCGCAAAGCCATTGGGTCTTGACCTAGTTCCAATCAGGTTCGGGAAGACTTTGAAGCTGAAGGTTGTGACTGATTTGCTGCTGGGGATTTCACCTATTCCCAGTTTTCTTTCAATTGCTTTGTTTCTTTTTTGGTGAAGTCCCATCTTTCCTCTCCTGCTTTTTCTGCTCTTTCTTCGTGCGGGATTGTTTTGTTTATTGCATAGGAAATGCATGTTTACACGTTTAATATTGCAGTGCCTTGGTTGATTTCGGCTAGGTTTGAAGTAGAAAAGGATAGAAACTGAAACATCTGGAGTGGGGGGGAAGGGCGCACCAAGCGCCTCCCCTCGACGCGACGTGCTGTTGTCACTGTCGTGGTGCTGGTTGACACAGATGACTTGCAAAGGTGCATTTCTCATGCTATTTGTAGCATTTCTATTTAGTAAATTTTCGCCTATACACATTTTCCGTCCAACTTGCAGTATTTTGTAAGAATAAACCCTCATTTCCCATGCCATTTGCAGGAATTATTATCTACTTACAGTACTTGTAAACGTCCATTTCCCACGCTACTTGCAGTATTCTACTTTTGCAGTATGTTCTAGTTTTGCAGCATGTTCTATTGCAAAAAAAAAGAGAAAAAATCGTCCTCCTGTCCTTTCTGTTTGAATGGTCTTTTTGCATATTCAGTTTTGCACTCTGGATCACCAATATCATTCAATATCATATCATCATAGACATCCAAAGAAACACATTTTTTGTTTCCACATGTCAGACACCAGAGATTTTCAGATTGCCCACCTGCAGGATAAGATGTGTGCCATCCGCCAGGCACTGGACAGAAGTTCCGCCACGGGCCATGATGAAGCAGCCGCTGTCGACCGATCTCCTAGGCTTGGCTGCACAAATCTTCGAAGTTCTACCGAAATCCATTCGATCTCAGAGGTGGAATGCCAAAGTTTCATTTGAGTTACGGACAAAATTCGGTACATGGCGAAGGGAGGGGTGGGCCCCCCTCGGTTTTGCAGTGGCGGCACCTTGTACAAACCTTCCTGAGGGTATCGTTTTAGGGTGGGCCCCTATCGGTTTTGCAGCAATGGCAACCCCACGACCCTCTCAATACTACGAGTCATACCCAGTTTTGTCCGATACTCATTTCTTTTACTATTTTTACCCCTTTACCTCTGAATTCATAAGATTCAAGCAACAAATCATTTGCACATTCACCCCAACACTTCAACACTTGTATGCAACAACACAGAACACCAACAAATGATCTCGCCTGACCATCTGGCATCGGAGCACACCTCAAATGCAGCAAACTCTCTGCTGCCGTTCTTTACACCACTACCAAGACTTTCCAAATTAGTTTGCTGAACATTTGCTGAAAAAACCCCGTGAGTAGAAAATTCCAGACTCTGAATCCATCGGAGCTTGTGAGCAAAAAGCTCCATTTCTTCGACGTCTCTTTGACCATTTTTTCCACGAGGAGTCATACGATGTCATACGATGTCATACGTTTGATTATCTAAAATATCAATGAAAGATTTCAAAGATTCAAAGATCAGTCTGGATTTGTGACCGTTATCAACAAAGATGCACTAAGCCACTAAAGCCACTAAAGCCACTAAGCTCCTGGCAGCACAATGTCCAGGACGGTTTTCAACTTCAAATGGTCACAATCTTTGGACAAAAGGAACGAATCAGAGCAGCAGGGTAAGTAGTCCTCATTTTTTCGAGCTGTCAGGGGGCAAACATAAACAAACCATGTCAAATATGTCAACTTTTCTTCAAACTTCCAGATTGAATTATGACGTCCATTTCTCCGAAACTTTCCTCTCTTTAAGGCTTTAAGGTGCTGTGTATGTCAATGAAACGGTCTCACAAATCGAGGACAAACAAATCGAACGGAGTCAGTCAAGCATAGTCAAGCTACAACCACTTCAATACGGGGAGAGCACCATTCTGTTGAGACCCAATGTGCCAATGCCAATGCCAAGTCTGCCAAGTCTTCAGTTTCTGGTGTCATCCTGGACATTGAGCGACCAACTCCGCAATCGAGTTGACCACCTTCAACGCGTTCATATCGTTCATTGCTTTGTTGCACTTTCAGCGTACTTTGCGCCATGCTTTGCAGTTGCTGGGCTAGAAGCCGAATGCAAAGAAGAGCACTCACTGCATCTGCAGAATTTTCTCCGGTTGCCAACTTTTTTGGCTCTGAATTTTCTCCGTTCGTCGCTTTGGTTTTCGAAACTTTCGCGTTTTGAATTTCGCTCTTTGCTTTCTTAGCAAAGAAAAGTAGGGGCAGAGCTCCCCGTTTCAAAAAGTCTTCCACCAGGCAAATCTCTGTGTGCTCTTCCACGAGCTGATGAAGCCATTTCAGTAGTTCTGCCGATAATGATTTCCAGCACAGCTCTTGACACGACATTGCCATCACATGGAAAATACATCGGAATCACCTAAAATCATGTCAATCATGTGGTATGGATACTGCCGGCTGTTGAAACATGGCCTTCGCGATTCCCACTTCCGTTGGAATACGAAACATGCATTAGTCATTACTTGTTGAGTAGCTCATGAAATGTCAAATTACTTCAAAATTTTCCAGATGGTCCATGTGTGGGTGAAGGAAGCATCCAAAGCAAAAGCAGTGCACTTGGGCACTTGGCAATTGATGTAAACTGCAATCTCGGCCGAGCTTCGCAGCTGAGTGGCAACTTCAATTCTTTCATCAGTTGTCAAAACGTATTTCTGCTTCTCTGAATGAAATCCCTCATTCTACTCCAAATCAACTTGAATTTATTTTTGTGTCAGAGTATTCGGAATTCATCTGAATTCATCTGAATTCCCGTCCTGTCCTTTTTTGCTACTCTTCTGTCATGTTACATTCCATGTTTCAGGTCGTGTCCGGACCAACATCTTCATCTTGCTTATCTTGTCTTATCTTATCTTCTCTTGCTTGATTCGATGGAACTCGATGTAACTCTCACCCGGCACCCGCAAGCCCAGAACGTAGGCGGCTTGTCGGTTGAGGACCTTAGATCAAGTGTCATGTGCCAGCCATTCGACAAAACGCGTCAAATCACGTCTTAAACGGCTCTGAAAAAAGGTACAAAAACACGTCTTCTGCTGGCATCAGGAATAAAATGTCCGATGCTCTCTGCTTTTTCGTCGGAAAAATGGAACAGCATCGGCATCATTGCATGGCATAAAATGATATAAAATGCATAAACCCGAATCACTTGGGATGGGGGGATGAGGTAGAAAATCACATGTTGTCCAATGTTCTATAAAATTTCAACAATGTTGAAACACTCTTCTATGCTTGGAACCGGTTGGGTTGAGAATCCTTAGAGCCTTAGGGTAGAATGGAGTGACAATCCCATCAGTCTGAATAAATCTGAATAAAAGGTCGTTTCGTCTATATATTTTTCTGATCATGTATATAATATGTTTGCAGTAAGTACAGTATTGGCAGCATTGGTATTCTACATCAAATCACAGCACTCTCCGTACCCCATTGGTTTCCGGCCGTGTGAGATGCTCCAGTGTCCACAAGACCAATCACAGGCTCCAAGCAGCCCGGGACAGTCAGCAGCAAACCCTCAGAACCCAAGCAAAAAGTGTATTTCAAAACCGTATTTCACCAAGTTTGACAACACCTTTTGCCACCTCAAGAGACCAACATCACCAACATCACCAACAACACAAAAACTGCAGGCCTGCAAACGGCCAGGCATTCCCAAAGCTTCTAATTGCCTGGGCGATTTGAAGAGATTTGGAGAGATTTGATTTGGATGGCTTAAAATGTCATGAAAAGTGTCGAAGACTTCGCGACTCTCAGCCTCCAATCACTTTCCGGCTGTTCTGAGTTGAGTGGTAGAGAGGCTCGAGGCCAGGCCCTGAGTTGCTGTTCCCTTGCATCCTGTTTTCAAAAACAACATTGCAAGACACAGCAACTCCCTCTCTTTCAACTTTTACGTTTCCCAAAAAAAAAAGGTTTAGTAAATTCGTTGAGTTTCCCGAGTGACTTCAAGTCCAAGTGCAAAAGGAGAGAAAGAAAAACTAGGAGTTCTAGGAGTTCTAGGAGTTCTTGAATCCGAACCGAAGGGATGTGTCCAAACTCCAAAGCAGGAACAAAAAAAAGTGTCACCTGCATTAACTTCTTCATACGATTTTCATATCGCAAACTGGAATTTCAAGAAGAGAGAGAGACGTTCTCCTTATCTTGGAATCGTCGATTTCAATCTGCGTTTCCGAATTTCCCCTCCCTGGCAGTCCAGCTCCAGGTCATACTGGTCCATGAAACCTTGAAAAAGCAACACTTTGTCATTTAAAAATGTTTTAAGCAATGTTCCAAACATGAAGCCACTTAAAATGTAAATTCTGTATGCTCAGAAAAAAAATACTGCCACTTTGAACACTTTCAGTATCTTTCAGCCTTGTCCAAGCATTCCTTGGAGGACTACACCCACTTCATCTGCAATTTTCCTCAGATTCTCCAAGATTTGCAGGCAATCTCAGGACCAAAGCTTGTACACAGACTCGCTCTGGCTAAAAACTTCAGGAAAATGCCAACATCTGACTTTGCTTTCATTTCAGTCAAGCCACAATTGTGGAAAATCGTCGACTACAACACCTGCCAAAAGCAAAATTGCGCCGAGTTCAAGCAATGCACTGCGAATGCATCTATATCATGATGAAAGAAAGTATTGAAGCAACAATGCCAATGACGTTGTCGGACTTAGCGCAAACGCGAAGCATGAATCTACAGCAGCACTAAGTGTAGATTGGAATAGTGTATGGTGAGCGAATCCTAGCAAAACACCAAATCATTCCCTGTACAGTACCAAACGGTGCCGTGTTGATGCACTAAAACATGGTCAGCACAGAGACCGCTGGCTCGTAGTGAAAGAGTGTTTATCTAGAATTATATGAAATATCAAACATGTGAATACTGTTATTATAGAAACTTATGATCTGAGTTCTAGGTTTTATATATTTTCATATGTTTTATCAAGTGTGTGCAAACAATCATATGCACTCACAAGCACTGGGCAGGGTTGCCAGCCAATGGGGACAACGGACAAATCTCCTGTAGCCAAGGGCGAAAATTTCTTTCACAAAGGTCAGCCTTTCAAACATTGAACAGAAAAATTGCCCACACTCGCTGTAGAAATATTCTTATGTGAAAACTAATGTGAATATCAAAAAATAGATGTGCAAACAATTGTGTGACGTTATGTGAGTACTGTGAATACTGCTGGTGACAGGAACATTGCAGCGCACGGTTTCGGAATCCCGTCCTGACCATCTGACAGTGCGGCACCTTCCACCCGGACCTGACCAAGTTTCTGTACTGCAAAGATTTGCAAGGCCGTCCACTACAGAAACATGTATCGTCTGATTGTAGGATATCATACAAGATCGGACGGTGCTGGAATTCCAGCAAATTCAGAAATCTCTCGAGATTTCCACTTGGTAATTGTTCATCCTTTCATAGCCTGCTGCATGTCCATTGATCCAATGGCACCCAGGCCGGAAGAGAAGTTTCCTTCACCTTACAACCAAGACAAATTGACAAAGGACCAAACAAGTTGCTAACAAAACTCTGCGACTTTACGGTATAGAGAAGATCATATTTGGCAAGATTCAGACAAGGTCAGGCAATGTATTTCTTCTCAAACCACTTTACCACATCTTGATGATATGGCTGCTGTGCCGAACAAAACGTAATTCCTAAGTGTTTTTGAAACCTTCGCTTGGCGAAGTGCTGATCAGCAAATCCGTTTCGAGTGGAGATCCACGACAAATCAAAATGCATCAACGTGCTAAGTCTTCGCTTCATTTGCATCTAATCTTCGTGTACATCGGTATGCACCGACAGCATATGTGCATCACATGTACGCATGTACGCTGTATATCGCGTAATCAATCCACGTAAGACCAAAGTCTTTCTATTGCATAAAGAAAACATGTTCGAGCACAAAAATTGTCAGAAATTCACAAAGCTGGAAAGCCTTGATGGTACAAAAGAGCTTGACGCCTTTGGGGGCGAGTTCTCCTAATGGCCCTATAATTTATCTATCGTCTAACGTCGTATTGTCTTCTCCTCTTGATCTACTTATGCAATTTTATCACGTCTTTATCACTACTTATCTACGATGTGGTTTGCGGCGCTGAAGATTTAGCGCGTTTGCTGCCACGTGGGACAAAACCAACATGACATAATCAAGTTGTCATAAAATTGTCATGAACTGGTCATAAATAGAGCCATCCATTGGCTTCAACTTAGTGGTGCACTTCCGACGACCAGCTTTAAGCTCTTGCAGACCTTGGGAGGTTTTGGCAAGTGGGCAGTTGCAAGTGCCAAAGACCTAATTTTTCTAAACAAAATAATAAACATATTTTCATTCAGCAGTGGCTTCTGATCTTGCAGCTGGGCATCTCCGTCCGTTTTTGTCTCAGGAACCCGTGCATCGGAAGTTAACATCACTGCAGCAGTAAGACCTAACAAGCAGAATTCTTGCGCAAATCGACAAATTAACACCTTGGAAAAAACGCAAACGTTGCCACAAAGATCAAAAAACGCATCAATGGATACGGAAAATCTCAAAGTCTTTAGGCCAAAAATCGATGAACATCCACAAACAACTAAACAAAGCGTGCTTAGGCGTGCATGTCTGTTCAACAAACATGACTCATAAAATGATTCAGTGCTGGCTGACCAGAGTCCAGCAGGAGAGTCAAGTTCGTCCTCGATGAAACCGAAGTTGAGGAGGCTGGATTCTGAGTGAAGCTGTGGAATGAGAAGTCAGACTTGCTGAAGTTTTCAAAGTCTAATTCTTTTTTTCATATTTGATGCCGTTTGCATGAGTTTCATTTCTAGGCATTTCCCAATTAAGGGTCTTCGATCTGAGATCAGAATCGGAAACTGCCCTGTTCGCACTCTCTGCTCGCGTCGGCAGGGCATATGATTATCAAAGGAAATTTATTTGAGAAACTTCCAAGTTATGGAGTTTTAACACCGCCACATCTCACCACATCACTCACACCTCACTCCACACATCACTCACATCACTTATCACTCACATCTCACTTTCTTTGCGTGCGGCATATCATTTGGTGATGTTGCCCTGTCACTTTTCGTCGCAGGCGCAGCATTTGGTGTTGGGGTGTTTGCGGCAGGCGCAAGATGACCATTAGTTCGGATCATTGGTCGGATCATGTTCGACACAAAAATTGGTGATGATGGAGTGCCATTTTTCGTGGCAGGCGCAATACTTGGGATGTTGGAGCGTCACTTTTTCGTGACAGCAGCAAGATTTGGGGACATCACATCACATCTCGCAACTAACCACATTACCTCACCTCACGTTAAATTATTGCATCATATTGCATCTCACCTCTCAGCCAACCACATAACTTCACATGCCACATCACAGCACATTCCATCACCAACACCGACACACCACGGAAACACAACCAGCCACCACCAAAACGCCAACACCATAAGGAACGGCCGAAGGGTGGTGCTCACAATAACCTCGATTTCGGGTATCGCACTGGTTGATCGCCCGGCGCACATGCTGTGGCAAATTCTTTCTTTGGCTTGTAGTTACTTGTGCCCCGGCTTGCCCGGCTCTACTTGTAATTGATTATCTGTATTAGATCTGACGATCCGATTAATATTCTTCTCCATGTTTCAGTCCTTGGGAACGCATCTGGGGACTTGTCAACAGCAAGGAAGGCCTGAAGCAACAGGGTGAACCATGACAAATTTCTGCAATGCTGATGACAATGTCCCAATTCTGCAAACACCTTTGGATTCCGAAACATGTCCTGATTTTCATACATTTCTACTCACATCTGCTCGGGGGCCCTGCATCTGCTGGAGGAACAGTGAGCATTAACAAGTAGTAAGCTCCACCTCAGCATGTGTAGCTCGCAAAGCTTGGATTTGGTTCATACTTTTAGGACAGTTCTAGATTGAATGAACGGCTGAATGGTGAATGCAATTGCAGTGACATGGCATGATTTGATGATCTGGTATACATCTGGCCATGTTTCCATGTTTCATATTTGGCCCAGCCTATGAAACGAGGTGGCAGCTCCAGCATCTGAAGCTTCCCTGCATTAAACATCAATAAATAAGGTAGACGACAGCAAACACATAGGAACTCAGACCCCAAGAGTAACGCGTGCGACGCGTGCCTTGAAGGGTTGGAGTGGGAAGGACATCTTTGCTATTTTGAAAGCGCAAAGTTGCCTGCATGACATTGCATGACATTGCATCACTGCATGACACTGCATGACTGCATGACACTGCATGACTGTGACACATGTAACACATCACGATGTGTCGAATACATGACATGCGGATACGCGACTCCTGTACCTTGCACGCGCACTTCATCGTCAAGGCAACGCAAGAAGAAGCAAACATCACGCACTGTTTGCTAGGAATGCTTGTCAAATGCCTTTGAGAAAGAGTGAAGTAATCCCGAAAAGAGTGAATTGCACATTTGAGACATGCTCCACTCAGATATAGTCTTCTTGTAGTTAGGAAAATCATGGAAAGAAAACACTTGGCCTGCCTTCTCCCGGAATGAAGCATGGCCTGGGAAAAGTCCAATAGAACAATGTCATATGAATGGCTGACGCAAACGTACCGAAACGTACCCTCTTGTGTTGTGGCGTCTGGATGAACAGTGGTACTCTGAATTTGCTGATCATCCTCATTCAGAAAGCATCCAAATCATAAGGAGGGCATACTGTGGAGGTCTTAGAGACTCTTGGTATTCAGAGACCAGTTGACTAGTTAAGTTGGGGCGTGTAACAGGACTGGAGGAAGTTCTAGTGTATAGGATCATACGATTATCAATCCACCTATTTGATGTCCCTTGTTCCTTGCAATGAGAACCACAGCAACAAATAAAAAGGATGGGCGCACCATGGTACACATGAACAATGTAGCTAGAACCACTGGGACATGAAATCTTTGAAACGATGCTTCAAGTTTAAACTCTGCCGTGAAATCCATAGCACGAACAAGCACAAAAACTTAAAACATGCGGAAAGATCAACTTTACCGAGCATGGAAGAATCCACGGAAATGCACTCAGGCGGAATCCTGGTTTGTTTGAACCATTTCACATCAACACAAAAACACAAACAGCGCACACACTTAATCAAACACACACATCATATTAGCGAACAAAGAACAGAAGCAGAATTGTATAGAATTGTACTAATACCGAGCTTGTTAATCTAAAAAGTTGTGACTGTATATGACATCCTGGTTGTCTTCCGCATGGACTCAGAGAATTTGGAATAAACTATTAGTTATGACACATCAAAAAACGTGTCTGCGAACCTGGTGTAAGCCGAAGCAGCTGCGTCCCTGGCAGCTTCAAAGATTGGCATTTTTAGCACTTTAGCATTGCAGCAATGGTGTGTTTCTATGTCACACAGTTTAATTTTGCCCTTTGTTCTAAACTGACAAAAATTCAAACAATTCAAAAAATTCGAAACGGATTATAACATATTATAACGATTGAACATTTTGAAAAACATCGTCTCTTGGCAATCGAGCAAGCCGTGCTGTGGCCGAGCCAAGTGCACGAGTCCTCGGCCAACTTTGAGAGCATAAAAGACAATCAACATAATCAACGACAAATAATGAGATGAAGAGAAAGAACATAAGCATAAATGCCGCATAAAGCATATATGAAAGCGACACATAACGACTAAAAACATAGTAAAATCGAAATTCCGACATGGAACCATATGATTTCATATGATTTCTGTGTTTTCAAAGTAGTGCTTCTTGAAATGGTATGAACTTGACTTGACGTGCACTTGAGTGACCCGCAGTTCTGTGGGACAAGAGGTACGTCAGAATCACAAAGACAAATCCTAGCACAAGAATCGCAAGCTTAGACGACAAATTCTTGCCAGCTCTGCAACACCGGCAGATTCCTGTGCTGTTTACATGTTTACATAATCAAGAAATGATAAACTCATCATTGTAAGATGAAGCCATCACTCACAATCATCGACATTCTCTTACATCTCCCCCACTCTTACTCTCAATGTATACCGTTTTTAAAAAGGATTCTTATCTGTCAGAAATCTCTGGCCAAGATCTTGGGTTGAGCGATCTGTGAAGATTGGCGGCAAGCTTGGCTCCGCAGTGTATCTATATTCATGCGCGGCCATCATATCATTTAATTTGATCAATTTGATCTATAATATACTGATTTTTTTGCTGCATAGTCAGCATTATCCTTTTATCTAAATCGTCTAAATCCAAATATAATCTTTCAATCAAGCACATTTACACATCAGTCACGAACACTGAGAGTCTTGCCAGGTTTGAGACCTGCGAAGTGCAGACGGCGGCATGACAATTTACCAAGCCACACACCGGACACACGGATGACACGGATGACAGGGATGACAGTACATGCACAATACGTGCGAGGCAACATAAGACAACACAGAATCACACAACACATGGCACTGCTAGACTTCATCGCCTAAACTCGATCAAATTTGATGCCAGGCAAAAACACGCCACAATCGGGCCGATCCCACATCTCCCTCTTTTTCAACTTAAGAAAAGCAAAGAATCTAATGCACGCCGACGTGCGCGCTGCAAGGGCATTTCTCTTGCGAAGAGCTTCAGGGACTTCTACTTACACTGCGAAAATGAAACGCAGCTTACTCTGACCAGTCTGACCAGTCGGACTGTAGCTGCAGTCCCTACTCTTGGAACGCTGCAGTGAGCACAGGCCGCACTGCAAATACTTCAGGTCAAAGGACCCAAAGATTTCCCAAATTGAAACGATCGGAGTTGCCGAACTGTGGCTCCAATTACTCCTTTCAATGACGCGACATTGGTGGTGACACATTGCGTAGACATACCGTATGGGCTTTCATTTCATCTTTCCACAGCTGCGAATCCTCCGCATGCTCAGCCTTGATAAAGGGCGCGAAGGTGCAATTTTTGGCACCTGAAAACTGGACATCCATTGGACATCGCAAAGCTTCTCGCCGTTCTCAATTCCTGAGTCTCTGTTGAAAAAAAAAAGTTTCCTTAGTCTATTGTCATTCATGTTCATTTCAAACTTCCAGGTTGCTTTGTTTTGCCTTTGTATCGTAAATATACGTAAATTTCATTGATGTTTTTTCATTTTTTGGAATCTCCGCTTCTTTTTCCCATTCTTTCCATTCTTTCCATTCTTTGCGCTCAGCTTTCGCCGCACAAGCCTCAATCTGCGCAACGCTTCGTTTGCCACATGTGCCCTCCACTCATCGACTTCAAAGACAAAAAAAACAAGCATAAAAATCATCTAAAATCAAAAAAATAATTCAAAAAAACAATAAACAAATGCCGAGCCGCCGAGCTTCAATATCATATCTTGACAGAAATTAATTTCGTTTAATGTTATTCAACTTCACACGTGTTCACAATCTTAAGAATTACTTAAGACTTTACTTCATGTCCCATTGTCCCATGACAAGTGGCCTGAAATCAGGGTCTACTCCAAACGCAGAATTCTGCTCCAAAGCAGCTTGCCTGGCCAGATTAAACAAACCAATACACGAACGAAACAAAAGCGTTCAAGACTTTTGCAGTGGCAATAAAAATGAAACAAATGTAAAATGTAACATGGGAATGGGAATAATGGGAAACAGGGAATCCGGGGAGACCGCATGCTGTGGTATGGAATGGATAACCACAGTGCTCTCAAACGATGGTTGGTGTGATGATGGAAAATGCGTTGGGTACTCGGCTTTAATATCTTGTGATTTTGTTTCATGTGGTAGTTGGTAGTAAGGTCATGTTTTTTTTATTGTTTTTTTTTGGCTCCTTGATGTTCCTTGTTCAAGCAAGCACATCTGTTGCAAAGACATCAAATCTGCCATTCCACAATTTCTCTTCGGAGGGGTTCAAAATTCTCCGCCTTCCATCCTCCACCGGGACTCCAATCATTTGTGCCAATCTTGATGGCCACCTTTGTGCGGCAACCAAGGCCCCAAGGCAAGAAAGGAGCCTTTTCAAAACACCTGTTTTTTGGAACACCTGTTCTTTCTTCACTTCTTCTTTCTTTATTTCTTTCTATTTCTTTATTAACTTTGTTGGCTGTTTTCATCCGCACTGGCCTTGTTGTCGATGATAGCAGCATAAAGACCATGGCCTCAGTACCAGAACTTCTATCTTTTTGAAGGTTTTCTATTTTTTTTCTTTTGCACATACGTGTTTAATATCATAGAATCGGCAAATAGCAACAAGTGTAATTTAAATGAACAAGCACAGGATGCAAACGGGAGTATATTTTGCTCTGTGTACTAGACCTCTATGAGCCGCTCGAGCCTGCAAGAAATGCTTTGCATCTTATCAGCAATCAATCCTTCAAATCGGAAAAACATGTTCGTGAAACAAAAGGACATCAAGGGCGTCTAGGAGATTCTAGGAGATTCTAGGAGTCAAAGAAACAGAATTCCATAGAATTCCCATTTTGAAACAGGAGGCAAAGTCCTAGAGTCCTCGAGACCGTTGCTGCAAATGCTGACAGAATTGACAAAGCATGCCACGCGGACGTGTCATACTCAGTCATGCTCTGCCTCCAGGATTCCTTTTCTGAGACGGACACTGGCACAAAGGATGTTAAGCTGCGACTGCGAGTGGATGTTCGCCTGCGATGAATGCTATTTCAGTGAGGGGGACAATATGCACAATGTCAAGAGATAGACCTGAGAGGACTGATGCTAAGGAGACATTGTCGCAATTCATGACCGTGGCAATGCGCAAAGGATATGAACATGCTAATTTCCCAAATAAGTGCTTGTCAACTGATGCAAGACATGATGCATACGAAACGTCTATGTCAAACTCCACTAAGAAAGGACTCGTTGCTCTTAGAAACTTCAGAGACTTTGATTCCGTCTCTCTTGGTCTCCAACATCTCTTCGAATCGCACCTGAGCAAGGTAATTTGGTGTGCATTCTTCGATGTATTCGTATTGTCGTATTGCTACTGTCGCGAGTTGCTCCGAAATTCCGCAAAATAGTGGGGGCAGCAAGTGCAGTATGTTGAAAATGTATGCAAATGTCCCGGTGTTGTATGTCATCTCCATGGCCACTTTGCAATGGGAATCCCAAATTGCTTGCAAATGTCAAAGTTCTGTGACTTTCTGTTTCTGCTGTTGTGGAGAATGACAACAGCCAACCTGGAGGTCTAGAGTTTGGCACATGAGTCTTGTAAGAATCGTGCTTTCCGCACTAAAATGTTTTCTTTCAATCATCATTTGACGCACAAAGCATCTGCGTGCTGTTGAGTGAAAATTCCAAACCGTAGACCCAAAGTGATCTACTCACACAACTTGAAACCTCAACAACCCATGGTAATGGTATGGTCCCTGTACCTAACGTACCTAGCTCCGTAGTAATATCTTCGTAATTAGTGGCAGTTTGTGGTCACCGGTTAGTAGGTAGTAGTTGCTGGCGGCCTTCATAGGTCGCCTGGTGGTTTCATCATTTTCACACTCGTGACATGTCTACAACAAAGTTACACATTCCCAAATCTACACGTCTACGACAAACTACATACTTTAATCCTTCCCAAACCTGTGACAACATTCATGTTCGACAAGGCATGGAATGGAAAAAAACTGCCCCGATCGTTCGAGCAGGGCCCCCAAAACCCTGAAAGTCCGCTATATCGTAATTTTTATTTGTAGAGGAAACTACCAGGCGACTGGTGCGTCCGTGCTGCGAAGCAACACTGTATTACAATACATATATATATATAATATATATATATATATATGTACATAATTCTTGCGTCCCGTGCACGTTCCACTTTCTTGCTCCCTTCATATTGTCCCTCACACATACACCCTACTAGTACTAGTAGGAGCTCTGGTAGTACTAGCACCACCCACCACGGGGTGCATTGCCATGCTGTCCGATTTGTATAATTAAAGAATGTAAGAATCCAAACCCTCAAGATCCTAAAGAGCGGCAAAATATCTAAAACACTTCCAACCTGAGGAACCCTCAAAACTAGAAAACCTTGGAAGCTTAACCTTTACACAAAAATGGTTGGAGACCCCTCTAGCGTAGAGAGGGCGAGCAAGCCGACCAAGTTCAGGTCGGTAGTTTTA